>OX439005.1:12059798-12062298 GCA_949316495.1 Amphiduros pacificus
GTGAGACGTGCATGATGGGTATCGATATATTGCCCGAGTGGCAATAAATAAATAAAAGTAGCTATGTGCTAAACCCTATCATGAATTCCACTGAGGAATAGTATGAGGTACCTGTCGCTAAGGTAATGTAGTTTTTTAACTGGATATGACCAGCTTTACAAAAGTTAGCTTGTTAGCTTTACGAGCTATGATTTGACTTACATCTTTTTTAATCAATTAAATATTACATTTGCATCTTGATTACATTTTCACATTTACATTAATCTGGCTTACACTGTGTAAGTACATATTATTGCATTATTACTAACATATGCAGGCATTATAACACAAATAGAAATATGATCTATATTATTAATAGGTAAATTATTATTATTGTTAACATAACATAATATCATGCTTTGATTCTTTATGATGAGTACTCATACATATATTAATACTTCGCGTATTATGTAACAAGCCTGAGGTGCGTATGCTACCCCCGGAACACCTTAGTGAACTTGATAACGTCCTGGTATTAAAAGTCATATAGTATGAGTGTGCTGGTCATAGTTGATTATTCCTTGCGTAGTCATCACATATTAATACTTCGCGTTATGAATATATAACAAGCCTAGGGTGCGGTTAGCGACCCTCACACACTTATTAGTGAACTTGTTAAACGTCCTGGTATTAAAAGTCATACATGATGGGCATTGCTGGGGTCATTGTTGTGTCGGCGTTAGGCATGACCTGATGAAACTTCATATCCAGTCTGCTGAGGGAATCTGCTGCTGCGTTATATAAGGTGCCAATGTGAAAAGCTTTATAATGGATTCTATATATACTGGTGTATAGATATAGGGCTCTCACAAGATTCATTAAGCATGGGTCCTTTGATTTTGCATTGTTGATACAATAGCACACGGCTATATTATCAATGTTCATAGCCACTTTCCTTCCTGTTAACATTGGGCCGAATGTAGCAATAGCTATGACTACTGCAGCTAATTCCCGCCATGCTATGGTCATGCTTTTCATCCATTGATTTTTGTTGTTAAAATCCACTACTGTCCATGCGTTGTTGTAACACATGCGCCTAATCCTATGTCGGATGCGTCAGTGAATAGGATTTCAGCCTCTGCCATTGACCACTCAGTGGGGAACCAACATATGCCGTTGTGCAAACGTAGGCAACGTTGCCACCACTCTATATCTGCTCGTGCTTCGTGGGTTAATCTGATTTTGTGGTGTAATTGCTTTGCCCTTGTGGCTAAATGGTTGAGGCGTTTGGTGAACATTTTTCCGTCTGATACTACTTTTGAACAGAATATTAACTTTCCTATTATTGAAAGTAGCTCTCTTTTCGTTGCATATCTCCTGCCTGATATTGATTCTAGCTCCTGAGATATATCTGAAATTCTTTCCTGAGAAATGCTGAGTTGTTCCTTGACTGTGTCTATTATTATTCCTAGAAATTCTATCCTCTGGGTGGGGCCTACTGTCTTTTTCTCCTGTATATTGAAACCTGAAGCTTTGCATGTGCTAACTATGGTGTCTAATGACCTTTTACAACCCATTGCAGTAGGAGACAGGGAAATTATGTCGTCCAGGTAATGGATCGTGTCGGCTGCTGCACCATTTTTCTTGTACATGAAATCCAGGCCAAGGGCGAAATCGTCAATTAGCCTGGGAGCACTGGTTAATCCAAATGGCAGACACGCCATTTGATAGTACTGCCTAATGCCTTTTATGATAGGCCAAGTAAAACCTAACAATTTTCTGTCCTCTGGGGTGACTTTGGAATGCAGAGGCGAGATCTGTTTTCCCCATCCAGGCCCCCTTGTATTTTTGTGCGAGTTTTACAGCATCTAATACAGTTGCATACTTGAGTGAGTATTGACTTGCATCTATGCCCTCATTGATAGCCCTGCCAGGGGGCCATGATAAATCGTGTATGATCCTGACCTTGCCTCCTGATTTTTTAGAAAAGGCCCCCAGGGGGGAAGACCTGAAACCCGGCGGGGGTTCACTAAAAGGTCCTTGAACCCTTCCTAACTGAAGATTGGTTTCTACAAATTCCGAGACATTTTTACTAAATACAGTGACCGACGGCCAATTGTCTGAACATAAAGAAAAGTCTCTGTCCCCCTCATAACCTATCTTAACCCCTTGGAGGGCCCTATTGTAGAGTAAATCTGCAAATTCTCTATCTGGGTGATCTTTGAGATTTTTCCTCCAATATTCAGGTAGCAGGAACGTGCTTGATTGAGCTTGATGCACATTTTCCCTGCTTGATGCACAGTTCAAATGGCAATGCTCCATGACACTGACGGCAGAATATGCTGTCGTTTGCAGTACTTGAACATGCATTTGAAGTAAATTGAAGTTGTTGCAAATTTCTGATGAGGGTTGTGCCTGTCGGGCTTCTGTCCATATTCCCGCACCGTTGGCCCCTGTACCGACGGTGCCGTGGAGGGAAAGGGACACTCCGACAGACGGGTATGCTGATAGCTCTTGCACC
>OX439005.1:12072298-12291409 GCA_949316495.1 Amphiduros pacificus
AGCTGCTGTTATATGGCAGTCATAGTATTAATAAAATATATACATGAAATTTAATATCTATACACCTATATACCGGTACCTATAATTACGTTTTGTAATCATTGCACCTTTACATCTGGAAGAAAATAAATTATACTTTTTATACAATCTACAATAAATCTGCTTTAACGCTATGTAAATCTTAGTCTTATTGTTATTTATATTTTTATTCAAGAGATCACTATGAAATAAGTTCATATTGATTCTAATCATTAAACAATTTATGAATATTGAGGTCCTTCATGTGTAATATTAAGAAAAGTTAACAAAATTTTTGATAAAATAAGTGAATGTATGTGTTCATTTATAATTAGCAAAATTGTTATTGTAACAAATTTAATACCCAAAACAAATATAATATTACCAAACTGGACTTTTTTATCATTAAGCAATGTATCCACAGAACTTTGATACATAGGACATGCCTCAGCAAACTTTGTAGTATAAATACTTTAAAATCCATTGCACATTGTTGAATATCCGTTGTAAGGAATATGTATTTCTGGGCTGAAGCCTCACAAATGTCTTGCATCATTATGATCATGTTGTAGTGCTCAGTTTCTGAGGAAGATTCATGTGAGGTGTCTGAATGGGTTCTCTTACAGAAATGGGTTAATATCAAGCACCCGAATGTAAAGGAATTGCTCCCATATTCCAGAGAAGTTATATCCCTTGACCAAATGAAAAGTAATGGTATCTGTATTCCGAGTTATGTTTTATGGCCATAATACAACACAAAATAATCTTTCTGACATAAATTATAGATAAGGAAGCAAGTTTCATCGGCCTACTTTGCCGAGTCTGGTATCAGTTTTGGGGTTGGCTGTCAATGCTTGCACATGAACTATTGCTTCATTGATTCTAGTCTGCAGATCACGTAAATCCCTCACATGTAGTAATCGTAGAATTTTTGCTGCCTCTGCACTTATATAATCTGGAAATAAAAAAATTTGTTTGAAATCTGTAGCCTAAAATAATTGGCCTCAGACCACAGACCCCTCAACATAAAACAATAGTGAAGATGAAAATTAGTGCTGTTATACAGGAATCCTCTATACCTGCTATTTTCTCTATAACTGAAGATCACCATCAATTTGGAATGTTCCATACAAAAATCACAAAGATAAGTTGAGTACAATTTTATCGAGTGAACTGTTATATTGACTTATTCTTATTATTTATAACTGCCCCATCTCACATGCATGGTCACTTACAATATTACCACAAAGTGTACTATTTTAACCTCCTACACCAAAGAATGTTTGGAATAGCAATGTAACATTGCTATGGTCATTCTCAACTTATCAGGTCCACAAAAAGGGACAGACCCCTGAAAGCACTGACAGGCTCAAACAAAATACCCCTTTGACAAAATTTGCCAAGGGGTAAAAATCAATATGCTGCATTGAATATCAAATACTGTATACAGACAAATTTTCGCGACCTTTTTATTTTCGCGTTAATTCGCGCCAGGACGTCATTCGCGAAATTAAATGGACGCGAAATTGAAGTGGTCGCAATACGAGGTCGTCATGTTAAAAAGCGGGAGTGACGGGGACAAGCTCTTATTTTTGGCGCGAAAACAATTGGAGTCTATCAACACGCATTGAAATATTAATATATTGCGCAATGATGGATCCCTGGCTTCTCCTCATGTTGCGGACGTGAATTACCGCGACGTCACGTATATGATATTTACGTTTTACTTCATGGATAAATTCTCGACCTGCAAAGCATAATTTGTGATAATATTGGGTAAATACCTTTATTTATCATTTAAAACGCAATTAAATCGATCCACGTGTGAAGGCATTTCTGTCAAAAAGGGAAGACACAACTCAACGCAACACGTGGTCGCAATTTTGAAAGGCGGAAGTGATGGGAAGAGGCTCTTGTTTTTAGCGCGAAAATGATAGTTAATATATTGCGCAATAATGGATGGTTTAGTTCTGTTCTCGACCTGCAAAGCGTAATTTGTGATAATATTATGTATATACCTTTATTTATCATTTAAAACGCAATTAAGATCGATCCACGTGTGAAAGCTGCCAAAAAGGGAAGACACGACTCAAAGCAGTGGAAACAAAGACGAAATGCAAAACTGTGAACGCTGATAATTGGAATCAGTGAGAACAAAGTCAAAACAAAGGGATTTCGAATTTTTTGGTTTTGTTCTATTCTCGACCTGCAAAGCGCAATTTGTGATAATATCCAGAAATCCAAAATTCGCGAAAATAAAACGGAGCGAACCTGTCGAAAATGGCGATGGCGCGAAAATAACTAGGCGCGAATTTTTCTCTGTATACAGTACATGTATTGATTTTTAATAAGGAACATATTTTAGAATATTATTTATCTGACATGAGCACTCATATTTAACTTGATCAGAAAAGATCTATACACTTACCTCCAGTTTCAAAACCCAATTCAACTTTCTCTATCGGGATTGTATTTTCCTAAAAACAAAACCATGCAAAATGTATATTGTTGAAATAAATTTTCATCTATGGCACACATTCTTATGGCAACTCCCAGAATTTTAGATATAAGTGATTGTAATTTTCACCAAAACACAGTTACCTTATGTTAAATATACATATTGCACTTTTGAATTATGTGTAAAAATTCTAAACAAATCATCACCAGTGCTGTTGTGGTTAATTTTAAATATAAGATACACCAACCTGAATATTATCTGCTTTTGGGGAATTCTGTACTCTTCCTAATGCAGCTTTTGAAAACTTTTCTTTAATTAATAAACATATTGCCTAAAAAATAGATAAATAATCTTATCAATTCATGAGGATGTAACAATAGGAAAACTTGTCTCAAGTCAACTTAACCACATCCTCTGACTTCTTTAAGAGTAAGCCAGGCTGACTAGTATTATTTTGCCTTTTATCAATGTCCATCACAGAACAAATCTTGGGCATTGGGATGATGGCAGTCTTATTTATATTTATATGTACTCAATGAGAGCATGATCTGTTCTATTTTTGGCACTGTAAATCAGCTTCCAACTCTACTGATATTTTCTGTTGAATACCCTGCTGGAAGACCTGTTGAATGATTCTTTATTTAGAACAGATTAATTCATATTTTCTGAATTTAAAAAATTTCTCTGTAATCCAAATACATTTACATTAATGTCACTTCACTAAGTGATGTCCTTCTTATAACTGGGTATTATTTAAGTAGTAAGTAATGTCCTTGCAATGCACAATCAGTGATTGACTGATTCAATAAAAGTGTGCTTACCTGCAGTACCAGAGTGTGTTCTTGATGAGGTGGGATTTGTAGAAGCGTTGCCAGAGATGCTACACCTGCCTTGAAATCTGGAGACTCAACTGGCAAAACACAACAAATATCACATCTAAGAATGATTCCCACTTGATGCCAAAGTCTTCTTAAAATAACATGATGATTTCAGAGAAAACAATTGATTTACCACAGACACAATATTATGAGGGTAATTTTATTTCCATCAAAGTGTTTATTGCAACTGGTAGATATTTGTTTGCTAGAAATATGTATAAGATAAAGCCACTAACATTAGTTTCATCATATTTTTACGTTAATTAGATAAATTTTCCTTCAATGTCTTCCAAATTTCTGAGAATTGAGATAGCAATACTCACAGTCAAGACAGTCAATGGGGTTGGTAGACTTCTTTCCTGGAGCCGTGGCACCCATACCACCTGCTGTCACATTCTTATATTTCTCAACTGAAAAATGTATTGAGAATCATTTAAAAATTAAATTATGTTTCACTTACAATTAAATAACATAAAAAAAATTATTTGCAAACTTTTGCACAAGTACATATTTGATTTGATCTGTCCTATTATTGTTAATATCATAAAGAACGTTGGTATTCATTCCTTTAATAATTAGAGCAGTAAAGCAACAAGGTTATGACTGTCCTATACATGACAACAAAAAATTGAATACACAATTCGTGCCACTTAGTTCACATGTTCTTCAAGCATGGTATATTAAAAAAGGTTTTGCGCCTTTTGTGAATCACATCTTCTTGACTTGCAACATACGGTATTTACTCGAATATAAGACAAGTATTTTGGACCCAAGCCTTCGGTCAATGTTCAGTCAACCAGCCACATGTTGCCCTCGCGTATAAGACAACCCGTCTTATACACAAGGGCATCCTGTAGACGTTGATTTATGGCACCTTCAGGTAGGGCATCACATTGTTGGATTTCATCGATACGATACGTATCTATGTTTTATCAGTATTCGATACATATCAATATCACTGGACCGAAACAGATGAATAATTGACTTTATCGGCATGAAAAGTAAATAAAGTTGGAGAAAATGTGAGTTTAATATGAAGATTCAGGGATCCATCATTGCCCAATATATTAATATTTCAATGAGAATGAATACGCTTTGGCAGCACTCCGGTCATTTACGCACCAAAGATAAGAGCTTCTTCCCTTTTCTTTTCTGCTTTTCAAAATTGCAACCTCGTGTTGTGTATCATTTTCTCCAACTTGTGAATAATTTACACTTATTAAATGAAGGCGGACTACTGTTGAGACATGGTAGAATATTTCTATGTGTATTATAAGCCAAAGATATTAATTATATTGCCGTTAGTATCTGGACAGTATGAATGAAGTTTATTACGCCCGGAGGTGCCATAAATCACCCTCCACAGGTTGACCTCGTGTATAAGAGCTCTTGTAGTGTAAACATATGTAAGTTTCACTTTTAAAATGGCCACCAAACTTGAATGGTAGCAGTGCCAATGTCTCGAGAAAAAACGATTTGGTCTTATATTCAGAAATTGGTCTTTTCAAGCAAAATAACATCAATTTGGGGGTCGTCTTATACACAAGTCATCTTATATTCGAGTAAAAATGGTAATAGTTATAATTCAATCTTTTGATTCAAAATCTTTTGAAGAAACTTTTCAAAGATGAAGAACAGTTTGAAAGTAAAATAGGCAAGGATCCTTAGAAAGTGCTGTGGCCTAATACATGAGGTTCATCGCCTGAAAGGCAACATAAAATAATGCAAAGGCGCATATATTCAAACTTTCCACCTGATGTCAAACAACTGAAGGAAGAAAATGAACCAGACACATACAGTAGCGACTCACAGTTCATATATATATATATACAGCCAAGTTTCTAACTCCAATGTTGCCCTTTAGCCAAGGTAATTTTTTTTTTTTTGGCAGGACATAGAGATAAATGAAAAGTTTCACCCCAGTTTCACCAACAATAAAAAGTTTATTTAAAAATAGATTGGATTCCATCTTTCTTCCTGTGGTGGAATTGATTTGTGTTTGGGATGAGACAAGTTTAAAAAAAACATTCCTCTAAATGCCATTTTTCTATAACTTTTTCAGGAATATATACATGTTAACTGGACCATGTATTGCTTGAGATCCCACACTCAATAAATAGGAAACTTACTTGTAGAATTACTAGCTTTTTTATCTAAATATAAATTATAAATAATCAAAATAAATATATTCAAGAATTTCTGTGATAGCAATTATATACCACTACAAAGTATCTCTAACTCCTACATATTATTCACAAATAAGCACATAACGTTGTGATAAATAGTAGAAAATGAATATTCTATCTAACATTATAGCATTTATTACCGGTAAGTATACATTTAAGAAGATTAAGTGCATATTTAGTCAAGCCATAAATGATAACTGTGAATGAATCTTGGACAAAACATGGAGTTACACTATTTCTAACTAATACCAAGTAAGTTGGCCCCCAAGTGAAATCGGACCCACCGTGAGTAAGTGAACTCGGCCCCCAAGAGAAGCCGGCCCCGGTCACTTTGTAACGGCTTATTATTCATGAAATCTCCTTCGAGAAGGCTATTTGACCCTAAGGGCATTAACTAACCCTAGGGACCCTCAGTAGCTGTTAATTACCTTCCGCTAACTTGATAATTTAGCCACATAAATCTTGGGGCCGACTTCTCTCGGGGGCCGACTTCACTTTGGGGCCGACCTCACTTAGGGGCCAACTTCACTTGCTACCTTTCTAACTACCACCAAACAATACTTGTGTGAAACTTACTAGCATCTCCATATTCTAGTCGCACAGAATATCCAAGGATCCAATCCAACAGTGAACTCCTCTCCTCTGTGGTAATAACACAGCCTAAATCTTCCAAATACTGCAAAGATATAGTTCACTGAACATTATGACCAAAAACATCATACAACTAAGATACTTTGTGACAAATATGCCACATAGGCTACTGTAATAATTTGTGGTGTCAACAACAATAGTAGAGTCCTTGCTACTGTGACAATTGCTGTACTGAAAAGCTATATTGTTATATTTAAAGATTAGTATATGACCTAATGACCCAGTTTTTAGAGACGTCTTCTTCCATTCAAAATACAACATAAATATCCTGGATTTTTCAAGCCATTTATTGATCTCTTTCCTATTTTTTCAGAGTATTCAATCAATGCATTGGTGTAATAAATCAAGAGTTAGCACTGTTCAATTTTGCACATTCTGGAATTCCATGCAGAGTTGATAATATAGGTATTACAAAATTTCAAAATAAACCATTAAATGACTTATTTACAAAATGTGTTGCTCAAATGCATATGGTCTAAAAAAAACTTACATGTAGCCAAATATAACTCATAATCTCATAATATTTTTTGTTAGGGGCAGAAAAAACAGGGACAAATATCCTTAGTATCTCATCATAGTCTCAAGGCTACTCTATCAAGCTTGTAGCAGTTACCTGGTGGAAAGCAGTGTCCCAGTCTCCAGCACATACATTCCTCAGCTGCCCTCGGTCCTCAATCTTGTAATGTCGAATCTTCTGATCTTCCAACCAAACTATCAAGTTTCGAAACTGGGCTTCATCTGTAAAATTCTTTAAAGTTTACTCCTTTTGCTACGTTTGGTACTCTGCAAAACAAAGGTAGTTGATCCTCCACCAACCTCTGCCTCCAGAATATTTTCATATATATCCATATTCATATTATCAAGAAAAATGAATATTCACTGTATCATTAGATCATCTTGTTTGATCAGTGTTCCTTATTGCAGTTATTCTTCTTGTTTTAATACTCGTCTTTGATTGGGCCAGCAGTTAACAATCAAAATACAGGCCTTGACATTAACATTTGTGATCCACTAGCCCACCGGGCAAGTAAATTTTAAAATCTACTTGCCCTGAATTACAATTCACTTGCCCTGAATTTTTGTCCCAATATTTGAATACGGTATAGGACTAAAGCTTATAGGATTTGTACATTCAAACATTGGCTGATAATTAGAAAAAATGCCCATATAACCCAGAGAATACACAATATTTGGCTTGAAAAAGTTTAAATGAATAGTACATGTTTTTATTTAAAATAGCATGCAGTGACCTCAAGTTTGTTACAATTTTTTGTGCATATGCATAAGTACCAAATTTTTACGAAAACATAAAAGTTGGCAATGCTCAGTCAATTCTTGACCAATTTATATCATTGATAACTCTTATTTTAGTTCCTTGGATATAAAAACAATAGGAATAGGGCCTTTTCTAACTCAGGAGTTCAATTTTGAAGCAGAGAAATACATGAAGACTTTGAGCTTGTGAGTAAAAATGTCACCCTGAATTGTCAATCTTGTAAGAATATAACCTACAATTATCACTTTATAAGATTAAGTAATGTCAAGTGTTACTGATGGATATACCCCACTGTTACTCATCATACTTAAAATCAACTGTACATGTTTCCTGGATAATATAATGATTGACAAAGACCAAAATGTGCGAAATTGATAAGCTCTACCTCCTGATACAGTGCTTTGTGTGAAATACCATCTTGAGGAATATATATATTTAGCAGCATGCCATAACTTTATCTTGGTCAGGGTTTGGGAGGCAGGGGTAATACCAAGGGCAACGGAGCTTGGACACAAAGTTATCTCTAATCAGGTGTCATCCCTGTGATGTAGTCAGCAGCTCTCTCTGTTCTCTGTGGGGCACTTTGATTGGGGACAGATTACAGTACTTGACCACCGGGCAAGTGGACCAGATGTATCAAGTTGCCCGGACTTGCCCAACAGGTGTGAAATATACCTCCGGGCAAGTGGGCAACTGGCTAATGTCGAGGCCTGAAAATATCAACAATGAACTTCAGTAAAGTGTGCTTTATTTGCTAATAGAACTCGATACCTTGTAATAATAATAATAATTATCAATAATACGAATAGGAATGAATAGTTATTAACTAATTCAGACGCGGCAATTATTGACGAAGGTATATGTAATATTCGGAATTGTGCACCTCATGACCTCACACAACTGTGTACCTTGCTTGCAATGTCATTATGATTTCAGAGCAGGTGAAATCATCTTTCTCCTCCAATTATTGATGAAACTATGGTCTTTTGTCAGAATTATACATCTTGTAGCCTCATGCAACTGTATTTAACTTGCTTGCAACATCAAGAGGTCTCCAGTGCAATTTGAATTATCTTTCTACTTCAGTTTATATAACTCAACTTGATTGTTTTTCAATATTCCATACAATGTCAGTTTACGAGGATTTGGAAGATGTGTGCATATCGTAGCCTCTGCTGTTGTGGGTTAATTGCACTTGCACTCTGCTCTCTGGCCTAATTCACAGACACTGTTAAATATCAAGGACCTAATGCACCCCAGTGCCAATGGTCTGAATACAGATGACAACAAACATTGTCTACTCTGTGCCTTGTACACAATGCACTACATGTATTGCCATTTCTTCCTGGATTGCTACTGGCTTCATTGTACACAGGTTTCTATGGAGGGGGACACCCTATGTCAGGATTTGTAGAATGTGAAAATAAAGCATTCATGGACAATTGGTCTAAATTTGCCATTGCTCAAATGGATATAGCCTAAAATCTCTACCAGGTCCTCTCCTTCACTCCACCGAAATTAAGTAGAAAGAATAATGGTATCTATCATAGAGAACTGCATTAGCTTTCTATCTCTCACAACAATTGCATCACTGCATGTGCAGGGATACTGATGAGTACGCAAAAATAGTATATACCAAGAGAGGAAACAAACATCTCAGCAATTCTTATCCTTTGAAGGCAGATGATGTTGTAAACTGTGCAAACAACTGTTCTCACTTTAAGTGTGCATCTGGCCATCTTCTAAAATGGATTGTCTTGTGTTCTGTGATTGTAATATTCCAAATGTTAGTTGAAAAGTTGCTTTAATTTGTTCAAAACAGTCATAGGGCTAAAAATTTGTTAAGATTATTTGTTGTCCAGAAGTAATTGGTTGCTTGAGGTGTTATATAATGTCACAATACATTTCATGTGAGGTCATTCATAACCATACTGGCAATATTCATCTCACCAATCAATATTTAGCTTGCATGTGAGTAGGCTGACCTCCAGGCACAAAAGTGATCTGAATTTTCTGTAGCCAAGAAAGTTAACAAAAGCTTGAAATAAATTTTAATATTTTGGAATATTTTTCTCCAGGATTGTTTTATCGATGCATTCCAGTCTGCATAAAGCCGTCATGCAACAGCCGTTTGCCTTTGCAGTCTCACATGGAAACCATTCATAAATTTGGTTGCTAAGTGTTGTATATATGCGCGGACGCTGTAGAGCACAGCAGTAAATGACAGTGTAAATTTATTTTAGGATCGGTTGCTCAATGTACAGCCGACTACAACAGAGTTGCAGACGACAACATGTCAACAGAGCTGTGGTTCCATTTTCAAAGCCTTTTATGCATCTGCAATTTCGAAAATATTCCTTCCTATCAGGCTTTTGTCAGATACCTATAATGCGCATGTACCAATGTCAAATGGTAATAACCAATTGACAAACTGAAAGGCAGCCTAGTTGTTGTCTGCAACTCTGTCGTTGGCAGCTGTATGACTCTGAGTATAAAGGAAGGACTGTCTTATTCATTTTTAAAGGGCAACTTTCAATTTCTCTGATACATTTTTGTAGTAAGAAGGAGAAGTATAACGCACATTGATCTGTGAGCTCTGTTAGTATGGCTGCACAAGCGAAACATGTTTTTTGGGAGAAAATTAGCTCTTTTAAATGTGCTGGAAAAAAAATGAATGATGTCATCGTGGGGCAATTACCTACTTGCATAACTAAAGAGTAAACAAACAACAATGCAGCCAAAAAAGCGATGTCACAGTTTTCCATATTAGAAAACACGGATTATAAACTGTGTGTGTTATGTGCGTTGGAATCATGACAATAGGACCAATATTAACAAAGTTATGACAAGTTTTGTGAAAATTGATAATGATTGCAGCTCGAGTTGCACGTGCAATAAATCCCACACGATGACATCATAGACACCAATTGAAATAAATGATCATATTTTACGGGGGGTTGCAAGATCAGTTTTAAATGTTGATTTGTGTTTCCATGGTAACTGATGTAATTATTTTGTCTATGAATTTCAATGTATTTACACATATTTGATCTGAACTTTAAACTTATAAAATTACAAAGCACTTGGTAAAATTCTGCTTTACAAGTAGAGCTAACGACCATAGGAATCGATCAACCAAAGGATAATTATGGCTGATAATGTCAGTTCTTGGCTGATTTACATTATTGACATCTCAAAATGTTTTGTTGGATAATATAATGATTGTCAAAGACCAAAATGCGTGAAATTGATGGTTGTTAGCCCTACAACATTTCAGTATTTCACAACTATCTGCTTGCAGTTTTCCTTTTGTTGATTACTGTCTTAGTTTGGGAAAATATGATACAAAAGATAAATTCTGAAGGCAATGAAGCATGTTTGAAACAAGTGCCATTGACATGTTGGTGATGAGTGATAATAGGAAAAAGAAGGGAAAAATCAATGAACTTACCATTTGGGTTAAAACTATCAGAGTCGTGAAAATCTAGAGCAGTCAGTTTTCGTTTAAACATAATGATCTTAATATGATTAAATTACGTCGAGTAAGTTTGTGTGTGTTTTATTCGTTTGTTTTCCCCACAGATCCAATTTTCTTCTGCTTGGCCTGTTCGAAAAGACAAATGGCCGAGAACCAGTTCACCACAGATCTCCGTGCTCGGCGAGTCTTCCTCCGTGCTCCGTGGGCTGCCACGAAGCAGAAGTTTCTCCTCGGCCGAGAAGAATTGCAACAATTGTGAGCTAGGTGTCACCACCTCTCGAGAGTAAATTTGTAGGTTACGGAGAAAACAATGAAATTATTTCTGCATATTTTTAAGGTATAGGTCTACGACTTTTTTAACGGATTTGTAACACATAACGATATGGAATATGTTACTTATTATAATTATCGATCTCAATGTGCTGTTGACTTTTTGGGGTAGGCGTTATTGACAATTGGAAAGTAGTGTACTCTGGTGGTAGATAAAAATCGGTAGAGGACACTCTTGACTTCTTGTGAGAATGCATTTAGAATTCCAAATGTGGGCAATATCACAGGTAGTGAGAAGAATGAACGAAGCACGCTCTCTGGGTGCAGAAGATTTACATATTACATTTCTCAGCAAATGTGCATATCACATTTCTCAGCAAATGTGCATATCACATTTCTCAGCGAATGTGCACCCTATCTTGATTATTATATACCCTGGAAGTTTCCTCTGCCGCACACATTCTCCACAAGAGGGCGTCTGTGTGTGGCAGCTGCAGATTTATCTCGAGAGGTGTCGACGCCTGTCGGTCAACTTAAGCAATTTTGTGTCAAATGGATTGCCCGACAGATGTCACTGCAACATGGATAAAGCACAGATACAATCATATCAAGGTACAGTTTCACACATGTGCTAAGGCCTCTCACTTTCACCAAAAAACGCCAAGTCTGATTTTGACAAATATTCTTGACTTGCGGCCAAACATGAACACACCTTTTTAAACCTTGACGGTAGGAACTGATAAGAAGAGAAGTCCTGTAATGGAGGGTAGGTGGAAACTTACTGGCATGGATAATATGCTATCCAGCACAAGGTTATGGAATGCTGGCTGCCAAAATTGCCAGTTCAACTTCCTTGCCAGCTTGTAATTCCTGGCGCAAATAATATTTTGCACACAAGATCACGGAATGTCCCTGCAACTCAGCCACATCCCGCCCCTTGGCGACACTGGACAACTTATATGAATATGCTGTTTGAGAATACATATATTTTTCTGCTTGAATTATTCTGGTGTTACCCTTCGTTGACGCTTCGTGAAACAATTTCTAAAATATTAAGTGGGTCAGTCCATTCATATACCAACAGACAAAGCTAGTTGAATGATGATGATTTCAAGTTTTCAGTGATAAAAATATAAAATTAATGAGAAAATTGTTGAAATATTTCAGAAGATAGAAATTAAACTGTGAATCAGTTAAGAGTTTTCGAAACATATTTTTATTTTCCCAAAAAATACCGATCCAAGATTCAACCTTTCAACAAAATTTATCAATTATGAATACAGCTCTCACATTTACTAGAAATAGACAACTTGTAATACCCTTCTAATTAATCGTAACTTTTTAAGCTTTATGTTTTTCCCCAACATTCTGTCTACATTTATTTGTCTACATTTATTTAATCTATCAATAAAATATAATAGTTTGATACTTCTTTTATTATCGTATAATTTATACAAATCATTGAAAAGGTATACATGTTCAGGTGCAGTGTTGAAATGTAAAGATTGTTTAACATAGAAATGACAATAAAATTTTCTTCTTAAAATTCAAACAAACTTAAAGAATTCAAACTTGCGTTCAATTCAGAAGTCATCAATGCTTAAGATGTCAAGTCCATACATTTTATCATAAATAATTCTGGAATCTCCATTCAAGATAATACCATATAAAGCATCATTTGCAGAAGAATTAAAATCAGGATCGGATGGATCTATGATTCCGCCTTCCGAGAGGGCCATCATTTTTGTCAAAGCCCGAAATAAAGATGGAGGATTCAATGTTAAAGGTGATGCCACAGTCTCTTGAACGCTTGACGTATTCACCAAACTTGCATTCTGTAAAGAGATATTCCAATATATTCCATATATTTAACCATATTAGTATCTAAATACAATGAGAGTCTGAAATGTATTTATTGGTAAAAAAAATAGTTGATATTAACGATGTTTTTTCAGGTCAGACGACAACATTAAGACAAATTGTTACTTTTATGTAGAATGTTTAAAAAGTGTAAATTGCATTATCTGTCAAATGTGTTTACTAAAAAAATTACATGATGTCAATATATTTGACTTGAAAAGCATACCATTCCCTTCCCAGTGGTGATCTTCATTCTTGGTTGCTTTGAGCTTTTAGAGTCTAAGTCATGTTTTTCTTGTCGTTCATTGTCATCAGTTCCAGAATCGTTCACATTTCGATCAGGTACTGGATCAACTGTTGGATATACATAAGAACTATTTCCATAATGTTTTTGTCCTTTTGTGTGGTGAGAGAGATATAGTTGGGGCGTGCCACTGTTGTGACTCTTACTTGTGATACTGGTCTTTGCTCTATTGAAATATGAAAGAATTGCTGCATTTCGAATCCCAATATCATATGATGCATTTATGACCATTGGCGGTGGAACATCTTGACCGTGATCTGGGACGTTGTTGACGGTAGAATCTGTGCTTGTTAATGGCAAAGAGGAAGCTTGAGTAAGACTTTTTTGTCTTGAATCACACACTGAAGCTACATTATTGAAAGTATCAACGCTACCATCAAGTGACGCTGGGTCAGCAACAAAACGAGAAGTGACTTGTTTTGGAGAAGCCACTGGAGTTATTTGTGGATTGGTGTCTGCTGCCTCTCCGGTATTTGCAACCTGACATATGACACTGCCAGGATGTGTCTTTTCACAAGTCAATGTTTGGTTAGCCATTTGAATTTTCAGACTGGGCCCTCCTATCGCCTTATCAACAGAAATCAGATTGGAGCATTCACCACATTTTGTTTCTGGTGACCGAGTAAGACTTATATTTTCATGTTCTCCGAGAACAACGACTTTATCATCTTTAACTTGTATCTTAATGCTCTTGTCAATGCCAAGAAGCTCCAGATCTTCTCTACGCTTTTGCTTTGCGCGCCTATTTTGAAACCAAGTGCTGACGAACGTCTCGTCTCGGCCAGTCTCCAAGGCCAGCTTCTCTTTCTTGTGCCGGTTTGGCCATGGGTCCTGTCGAAAATACCATTCTAATTTATGCTGTTGTGTCTTTGAAAGAACAGTCCGTCTCCTTTTCCCTTTCTTGGTGCCATCCCGTTTAAGACTTGTAATACTTGTTGACATTCCAACTAAATTCGAAATGAAAATTTTATCGTCTGTCGAAATAAAACGCTGGTCACAGGAAATGCAACTAAAGTGTCACGAGAAAGCTTGACGTCATCGCCACACCACACGTGGCCCCACTCTTTGTGCTACAAGCTCACGCGCTACATATCGTCAGAGACTTATATATTAACAATCTACTTCTGGCCAGAACTTCTGTGGGAGAGGCAAAACGTCCATAGGAAGAAGCCAACTATTCTCGGCGGGTTTTACCGAGTAGACTTGGGATCGCGCTCCAGCCCAACTTCATTTCTACGTTATTTGCCGGTCTCCATGTTGTTTTTTTCCCCATTGAAAAGTACACACCGGAACTGTACAACTTTACCGGAACCAGATCTGTACAACTCCACTATATTTAATCATTGGTCGGAGAGACTGGCAGGGGGCCTCATATGGGATTATGCCATTTTATGGCTCTCAGATCTAGGTTTACTTGAGAAAACCAAATTCGCATTCCTCCTTGCCACTAAGTAGCCTTGTATATCTTGTAGCATAGCAGGGCTGCATGTTACGTGCGCACTATTTCTAACAACCATCTGTTTTCTTCATCTTACAAATAATGTTGGACCCCATTTAGTTTTGGCGCGAAAGTTGGATCCTTGCCAAATACATCATGTGGGACAAAATTCTCTCAGTGAAGTCGGTCACGTGCTTGTGCATTCAAAATGGCGGCGCCCATAACACAGACGAGTTGAGGTAGGTAGAAATATATCTTGAATTCCTTCACTTAAATCAGAAGAACCGATATTTCTCAGTTACGAAGGTGTGCACGAAACATAAAAGATAACACTTCTCAATTTTAGGGAGTTTGTACTGAACACAGACAAAGTCGTCGCTGATTTAGAACACGGTGTGACAACTCCCCTTTTCTTACAGCTGTATGCATTACGTTACGGGCACTGTCACTGGGCAGACAGATGTTTTTTTGCATGTTGGGAGCTGACATTAGTTATTTTCAGTCAATTTCATTAACGATTAATTTTGGTGCTAATTTGTTATGTGTTCACTGGAAAATTGAAAGATCAGCCTCTGCAAGCATAGTTACCAGGTTGTTAAGGGAAAAGGGGAAAAAAAATACATATGACATTTTGAGCTTTGATTTCTCGCTTCAAAATTTAAGAACACACGTAGAACTAAGAATGGATAGATAAATAAATGAAATTTATTTTTATAAAATAGAGTTATATAAGTTGACAAAACATTATGGTTTGGAACAGACACCTACCCCTAAGACTTTCAAAATCAAAATTTTCTCAAATATTTACAGATTGTTCAAAGCCAGTCTCAAACCTGACTCCTGGAGAATTGCGGTCATACTTACTATAGCATTTCCAAAGTCATAATATCTCTAACTACAGACCTGTGTCATTCCACCCTTCAATCATGGAATGAATAGACATTTTATCCATGTTTGAATAGAATGACCAGCTTTTGTCATTGTAAAAATGTTGAAAAGATCATGAGATCAAGAAAGAAATCTTTTTTATATTTTTAATTCAGGAGTAGTATATGATTGATTCTTTAGTCAGATGAATATATGCTCAATTCAACTGTATGCTCACTTTACTTTTCAGGACACACATCAACCCTTATTGAAAGGAAACTATTATATTACAATAGTGTGCCAGTTTGCAAGGTAGACAAGGCTGAGGTAAATTGGGGTCACATATTTTGACAATATGGCTATGCCAATGCTATACAGACTA
Organism: Amphiduros pacificus; assembly: GCA_949316495.1. Classification (NCBI taxonomy): domain Eukaryota; kingdom Metazoa; phylum Annelida; class Polychaeta; order Phyllodocida; family Hesionidae; genus Amphiduros; species Amphiduros pacificus. The sequence continues at coordinate 12,088,365 of OX439005.1, forward strand.
AAGAGACAGTGGGAAGCTTACCTAAGGATCCCACAAGATGCCAGGGAGGTGAGTGAAATTTCCTTTGTATGCTATAACCCCTTTTAAATTCATCTATGAAATATCAAGCAAACCATATTTATATGAACATCAGATCCTTTTTCTTTATGTTTCACCAAAATTAATATCTTTATAGATTGATCTCACAGTGAAATTGAGTTTATGAACACAAAATGTGAATATATAAGGATTTCAAAGTATTATAGCATATATTCTTAAAGGTGGACATTTTGCTGAGGAGATTCCTGGTTAAGACTGGCAGAAAAGCATATTGAAGAAAAAAATGAATTCACAAAATCTATTATCTCAGGGACTGAATTATTAATGTTTAGTATATATAAGAATTATATTTAACTTTGATCTTAGACATCTTAGGTGATCTTAGACATTAAGATTCTTGAAATGATATTGGCAGCCATTAAGATATAAGAGAATAAAAAAGAACATGTTTCATTATGACTAAATCAAACACATTTTACAATTGATTGTGTATTTTTCTCATCCCAGTGGGTAGTGACAGGCTCTATCATTCAATGACTTCCGTCATCTCAAATGAAAGAATGTTGCACTTGGAGCCATTTAACACCAAGGGGCATACATATATAATGTTGAATGAGTTGCACAGGATGAAATAATTATATATGTAAATAGAGTTTCAGTTTTTGTCTGGATCTCATGGTTAAAGAACAATCAGATTTTTAAATTTCAGTTATGTAGTAATGAATTATTTTTGTTATTAACCTGCATCACATGCTCGTGTTGTGGAACTCTTATCAATTTTTTTCATTGTGCAAAAAATGCATTGATAATTATCAATATTATTCAATGCTGATATTATTAGATGAAAAAGTAGATCATAAAATTAACTTCTGGATAAGGAAATTTATCAAAATTGATCTTTATTGATACATTTTCTCAAATATTTCTCAAATATCTCTCTTCCAGTACAACAGTGAAGACTGCAATTATAAAGCAGACTATAATATAGGTCATTTTGGCCAGACATTGTCTGAGTTAAATGTGGATTTGAGAACTTGAAGATTGTGATCTAGACTGTGTGGTCTGGCCCTGCAATAATCTGTGTCAGTGAGTGTTATTAGAAGCATTGTACCACAATTAGATGCATTTACTCTGATAGCTTAATATTCTTAACTAAAAATCTCACTGATGCATGTTTCTGTGTTTGCACAAAGCTTAAGTCTGGCTTATCTCTTAGTGATAGCCAAATTGTGTTTTGTAATCAGTCATTATTGCAACATCTCATCCACCAGATGTCAGAATCTGTGTGGTCAAAAAGAGAAATGCCTTCACCTTTGGCATATTAAAGATATGGCTGTGATAGAGCACAAATATTTCAGCCAATCAAATATCTGAATTTGCACAACCTGTCCATCTTGACATTGATCATTGTATGAGTTGATCTTATGTTATGTGAACAAATATCATGGCAATTTTGTATGACTCATCTTTGTAGTGTCTTCATTTTGTTTTTGACAAAGTTTTTGACACAGACTCGATTTTAATAGAGATATGTTATGATGTTAGTCCCCTGGTCTGGACAGTTTTTGTTATAATATTATACATTTGGTCAGGATAACATTTATGTTAATTAAGCAATACATGCAAACAACCTTGAAAATGTGTTGTAGTAGATAACTTCATAAACTTTGACATTACAGTATTGCGATCGATCTCTGAAAAAATAGTTTTATATAAGAACAAACTCTTAAGTGAAGCAAGTCTTCCATTAAAACTGAATGATCGGTACTTTTTATCCCACTTAAAGCTCTTGTACAGATATAAGAAACAAATTTCTTACTGATGATGAGTGATCGTGGTGGGTGATCGGGGAGGGTGGTTGCATAATACAGAGAGTGTCAATGTTGAGACAATTGCTTACACTGGGAAGAGAATGAGGGGAAACCAAAAAGGACCGTGTCACACATTTAACTGTGAAATCAATGTCATGCCAAGTGGCTGCTATCTTAAGACACCAACCAAGAAGTCACATGTCCCATTTCTAAATGTCAAAGCTTTAAGAAAAAAACTGATATTAATCTAATAGTTATATCTTCCAGATCAGGAATCTGAAGGCTTTCTTGTTAGCATTGGCCTTGGGATCATTTTTTTATCGACAGTCCAAGAAATCTGGGACTGTGACATTTTTAGTGATGACAGATGTATACACATCTGTCGACACTTTATAGGAATCACAGGTAGGGACATTAATAATGTGATATGTGTCAGTCTTGCTGTCATTACAATTAAAAAGCAGACCAGTAGGTTCAATGTGTGCTGAAGAAGATGTTTTAGATTTCATTGATTATCTTTAAGGACATGATAGAAATGTGAAATTTCACTTCTATAATAAATGGACTTACACCCTGCCATGAATTAAGATTGGCTATGGCCAATGTTGTGGGGTTTACTAATTAGTAGACAGTGTCTTGTGGTTGTTTATCAAAAAAGAACTGAGAGTTCAGTCAGGTGTATACATCAGTAGGTTCAAGCAGATGTGTTTAACCATCAGTTACATACATCTACTTGATGATCTGGTTATACAAATGAGCACCTGACCGATGACCATCAGGCCTTGACATAAAGAGAAAAATGTTGGTAACCCAGTTGGGGCCCGAAGTTTCTAAGGATAATAGGATGTGATACAATAAAGAGCATTGTACATGAGGCTGTATAGTGTCTTAGTGGGGGATACTTGTCCCAATCAAATATTGATTGTGATTTGATATCTATCAAGCATTAGAATAATAAAATCAAGATAGTTTGGGCCACTAAAAGACCAAAAATATGTTTGCCCATCTGGGCCACTACAACAGAGCATTCACTGGCCCAAACAGAGGATCTGGTGGCCCCGGGCCACCGGGCCAGTGCGTATGTGAAGCCCTGGACCATGCTTTCATTCCACATAAACTTAGACTGACATTTATTACTTTTGTTTCTACAATTGTTACAATTACTGGCTAAAAATGTAAAATTGCCACAATATGATTAGGTTAGTGGTGACCTTAATTTTTCAAGACAGTTTTTGCATCATTTTAAAATGTTTCTTTGGCCTTCTCACTAAACTCAGTCAGTGTAATCAGCTCATAAATAATTGGTGTATATATTATCCACTAGACCATCCTTAACTGCCCCGAATGACCCTGTGGCCAATTAATTTGAACATTTTTTCAGTTGTTTAATGATTTTCCTCTATTATTCATTCTAAGAAAGCCATCTATGTGATGTTGAAATGTAGACACATGGTGATCACTGTTTTCTGCCATTGTTAATGTGGACAATTAATTTCTTAACTACTCTCTGGTTGGTCGAAATAATTGCCATTGTCTCCCACCATTGCCTCGACTGCCGTGATCTGTCCATATCCAGGTGACTGGACACTTGGAGGGACAGTGGGCATGATACTTACACACTAGTTAACTATTAAGGTTTGAACATTCCAGATTTCATATTCATTTGCTGATCAGCTTGTTCATATGAAAATCTCCTTGTATAGAGCAAAAAAGTGAGAGTAAGCTTTGTCCAAAAAGATGGAGACATTCTCAAATTGGTATCACTGAAAATCTAGAATGTATTGAGGCAAAGCTAGATACTTTTTTAGGCAATAATTTGCCTAAAAAATCATGAAATTGCATTTATTCAAAATATCTCCCTTCAGATCATTCTTCTTTTAAGCATTATTCTGCCCATTGAGAATCACACAAAAGGATTTGTTCAAATTTATAGGGCATTACAACCGGAAAGCTTTCCTTGTTATCTGTCTTTTCAAATAACCACATCATGCTTCAAACAAACATCACAGAATTAAAAGTAATATAAGCAGTAAGAACTCGTGATCATATTAATTTCGGGATTATCCATCTATGAATAGTTTTTTCTTGTCTCAAATTTAAAAGTTTCAAAGTAAATATGGAAACTGGTAACATGTTGAAGTGAGATAGATGTGTTTACTGCCAGGTGAGTGGGCACTTGGAGGGACAGTGGGCATGACACTTACACACTAGTTAACTATCAGGGTGTGAACATTCCAGATTTCATATTCAAAAAGCTTTCCATTTAAAATTTGTGACCTTCTCCTCAATGTGTGTATCAGCAGCATTTCAAAGGATGTATACAAAGTTACTGGGGCCTGTGCTAAACATAGAGTCAGTTCCTTATAAAATATAGCATTTTCAGAAACCAAGAAAATCAACAAACAAAAAAACTAACAAATATTATTATGTTGGTGCCTATAGGTGTCACTTTTATTGTCTGACCATAATGAATTATCAAGGAGACAAAGGAAAAACAAGCACACTAAAATATTTTGCAAAAGCAAAACAAAAACATGAAGTGTCATTTATCAAACAACATCCAAGCTTGAAACTAAAAATGTATATCATAATGTTCATGCTTCAGTGAGTAGTCAATCACAGTGAACGCTTTAAAAAAACTTTTAAATTTTTTTTGCAATGAGTGGCTTGCAATAAGTGAATGGACCTGTTGGTTTTGCCTGGGTGATGCAACTTGATTAACAGTATTCAGTTATAAACGTCATGCTTGAGTGATCACTCAAGCCCAAGTGAACAATCTAACTCAAATATTGAGATGGACTTTATCAGGTGGCAGTGATAGCTTTCCTTTTGGTGGACTAATTCATTTTTTTTAAAAGCATGCTTCACTGCACACCTCAGTGAACATTTGTCATTTAGACTTACAGTTATGACGTAGAGCTATGATGTTATCAGCTCTTTTATTTTGATTAATATACACATCTCAGCTTGAAACAGTGCAATATATCATGGGTTCCATTGGGGCTTGTTGAATTATTTATGCTTGAGTTTGCTTTATAAAATGCTTAAAAAGATTAGTCAGGGAGCATGATTGATTGAACATACATTATTGATTACTCTGTATTACATAGGTAGTATTCAATTACTACCTCTGCAGTCATTGCCCTGTTTTTAATCTCAATCAAAGTTTGGGAATTCCTGAGTCATAAATACTTGCCTTGCTCCCAAAATATAATCAAATCTTTATTGACCAACATTAGGTCATAAACTGGCACATGTACTGACCAATCAGTACAACTGCCAGTACAAAACAAATCTATTTATACATACATACATACATCCTCTTCTTCCCTTGTCGGCTTAGCGATAGCTGCCGGTTGGAAGATCAGTCTCATCGTATACTCTCATTGCATCAGCTAAGAACTTCAAGTGTAATGGTTCCTGGCAATATCTGTGCTTTTTCCAATGCTTATCCAGTCTATTTTTAAAAGCGTTCATACTAGGTGAATCCTTTATGCTCTCAGGCAGACTGTTCCATGGATTTACCACCCTTACACTGAAAAAGTTTGTTCTGCATGCTTTTTTTGACTTTTCCTTATGGAGGATAAAACGGCCTCGTCGTAAAGAGACATTCTCATTAAATTGTATGTAGTCCACATCAACACTATACTTTCCATGTATATGTTTGAACACTTCAATCATGTCACCACGTAAACGTCTGTAGTACAGGCTAGGGAGGTCCAGTTTTCTTAGTCTCTCTGTATACTCCAGGTGCTTTAGCCGTGGCACAAGTTTAGTTGCCCTGCGCTGAACATTCTCAATCATAACACAGTCACCAAGTAGAACTGGCGTACAAGCAGAGTTACAATATTCCAGATGTGGGCGAACAATACCAGTATAGAGCTTTTTCAGCGATGGGCCATCTAGATACTTATAGGATCTCCTTGTCATGCCAACCAGCTTATTTGCCATATTCACCTTCTGTTCCCAATGCAGACTGAATTTCAAGCTCGGGTCCATATAGACACCAAGGTCTTTCTCAAGCTGTGTTTCACTTAATTCTATCTGTTCTCCATTCTCATTCTCCATGTGGTATTTAAATTTAACATTTCTTCCACCAAAATGCATAACTTTGCACTTAGGTGCATTGAATTTCAGTAACCATATACGTGACCAATCCTGCAGGCTATCTAAATCCCGCTGTAGTTCTACACAGTCCTGTTGGTCAATAACTTCTCTAAAAACCTTAGAATCATCCGCAAACATAGCTATAGAAGAATGCACGACATCTGGGAGGTCATTGACATAAATTATGAAGAGCAAGGGTCCCAGAACACTTCCTTGGGGTATCCCACTAGTAACTGCACTCATTGACGACTTGGTGCCATTCACGATTACACACTGTTCTCGTCCTTGCAGAAATGAACTGATCCAATTCAATATTTTCCCTTGTATACCATATCCATGTAACTTAGTCAGTAGTCTCTGATAAGGAACACTGTCAAATGCCTTAGCAAAATCAAGGTATACATTGTCTAGACAGCCACCATTGTCCAGCACTCTAGTCCACAGGTCCAATACGGCTAAGAGCTGAGTAAGGCAAGATCTACCCTTGATGAAACCATGCTGACACTTTACTAGAAGATTATTTACTATCAAGTGATCCATGACTGAGTCTCTAATCAGGCTTTCAAGGACACGGCATAAGATGGCTGTGACACTGACAGGTCTATAGTTTGTGCATAATGACCTTTTTCCCTTCTTAAATATTGGAGACACATGAGCAATTTTCCAGTCTTGTGGCAAGCATCCCTGGTCAACTGACATCTGATAAAGAGTACACAGGGGTGAGGCAAGCTCATTTGCTAATTCTTTCATCACACGAGGGTGGATGCCATCTGGTCCAGCAGATTTGTTAACCTTGAGACGTGAAAGTTTGACCTTGACACATTCTTCAGAAAACTGTATATTTGTCAATGCTGAAAGGAAGGTCCTCTCCTGAAAGGATGGTACATCATTAAGGTCCTCGTGGGTAAACACGGATGAGAAAAACATATTTAATGCATCAGCCCTGTCTTTGTCAGTCTCTGCTAGCGATCCATCTCGCATTTGTACATTTGCTACTCGAGAGCGTGTCTTTAATTTAGAGTCAGCATACTTGTAAAAAGCTTTGGGGTTACTTTTTGCTTCCTTTGCGATTTTACGCTCACACTCCTTTTCAGCACGTACACATTCCCACTTGGCCTGGTTTCTCATCCTGGCATACATCAGTGAGTCCTGTCCGTCACGAGTCTCAAGGTACCTCTGATAACTGTGGTTCTTCTTTTTGACTTTAGACAAAGCTTTCTTGTCCAAATAGAGAGCTTTTCTAATAGGCCTTAGTCCTGGTGGCTTTGTCTTTGGAATATGCCTATTCATCAGACCCTTCATAACACCATCCATCTTTTTCCATGTCTCATTAACATTGTTACTATTAAACACATCTGTCCAATCATATTCACATAATTCCTGTCTCATGAGATCATAGTTACCACTGTGGTACTTGTATCTAGGTGTGAAACTGGGTTCTAATAAATAACAGTTGAAAGTGAACTTTAACACACAGTGATGGCTTGATCCTATTGGTGCCAAGTGTTCGAGCCTACTGACCATACCCTCCTCATTTGTCAGAACAAGGTCCAGTACATTTGGGGTTTGTGTGCCTCTGTAGTGGGTAGGGTCTGTGATGTGCTGAAATAGGAAAGTATCCCTAACCTTTTCCAGAAACTGAGTGGCTGGATGTGACATGCCAGCAAGAGAACATTCCCTTTTCCAGTCAATTTCAGGGTGATTAAAATCTCCAACTATGAGCAAATGGCTTGCATTCATATCACACACATTATCTAACAGGTCTCTGAGATATCCATTATTCTCAGTCTTACTGTTTGGAGACCTATATACACATCCAATAACAAGCTTATCCTGACCTTTTAGTTTCACTGTACACCATTTTGATTCATCAAACTTGTCATCACCTTGGACTCGGATTGGACTGGCTTTGAGATTATTCCTTGTGTATATTATAAGTCCTCTCTTATAATTTTCATTCAGATTAGTGAAATGGTCATATCCATCAATATTGAACTCGGAGTCCTGTGGTAGCATATCTCTATTCTTGTGCAGAATCTCAGTTAAACATATAATATCTGGCTGATGAATGTGAATAAGTGTTTTGAACTCTGTACGTTTATCCAGAAAAGAGTCTACATTTGAATACATAGTATTAAGACCAAATTTTGTATGCTGGAAACTGGCACCAGGTAAAGTGTCTCTGTCACTAGGTGTAGGGTTTGGTGCGGTGTCATGCATATCCAGTGCGGGTGCTGCTTGTGATGAGTCCTGTTGCATGCTCTGCCAGCTTCCATTTGGTCTAAGTAGATTGCTGTCTAGTCCCCCGATGCATGGTGGACTTCGGCCTGCACCACCACAGGTGGGGCCTGGCCGGGAGGGCTGGGCATTGGGTCTGCACTCCTAGCTGTATTAACAACCCTGCCCTTCCTAATCACCCAGATAGCTCCATCCCCAGACTTGTTAGACTCCTCACGTTTATCCTTTAGTGATTTCATTAACAATCCATGTTCTTTTCTCTGCATGGGTGTGCGGTCAGGGCTTATGAAAACTTTCTTAAGTAGTTCATCATCCGCTTTTGCTAAATGTTTGGCCTTGCTAATAATACTCCACTTGGTCTTTTCGTCTTTCAGGGTGACTTTCATTGGTCGAGATGAACCATCTTCACGCTTTTTACCAAGCCTTGTGATCTGAACTGGTTCCATTCTAACGTCTAGACCACTATCACATATTTCTGTGAAATACACTTTGTCATGAGTTTTCCTTGACTCACTGTCATCTGATTCACTCTCTGGGACTCCATGTACTATCACATTTGTCTTCCTGTCTGCTCTATCCTGAAGCTCATTGACCCCCAAGTCTGTTTGCTTACTCAAGGACTGAATGTTCTTTTGTATATCTCCTATTTGGTCCTTGACTTGAAAGTTCTGTACTATTTCAGCATATGATGTTTTAATTTTCTGCTCAGTTTCAACTATTTTATCATCTGTTGTTGTTAAAAGCTTTTTTACTTTTGACTCTATTTCACCAGATACCCTATCCAGCTTTTCCAGGATTCTTGACCCAATGGCATGTACAATACAATACTGGTCAGAATTCTCCATCATGCTCTTGTGATTGGCTATAGCATCCTTGGCTAATTTCTCACATGTATTGCAATACCAATGGACTGAGGTATACTTCTGAAGCAAGTTGGCAAGTTTGGTATCCAGATTTTCACAGCTCTTACAGAACCAATTCTCACAGTATTCACAGCAGAATAGTTTGGCCTTGAATTTCTTGTCACAAGTGAAACACTCATTCTCTACAGAATCAACTTGGCTGTCTGTCTCAGTAAAGGTTTCCTGTTGGCTCATAGTTTCACTACTGATTAAAACAATTTCCTCATCATCCTGGGACTGGCCACTCTGCTTTGACAATGCCTCAAGTCTGGCAGAGGCTCTACTGGCAGCAGATTTATTCAAAATTATGTACTGACCAATCAGTACAACTGCCAGTACAAAACCAATCAGTACAACTGCCAGTACAAAACAAATCTATTTATATTCTTTCACCACTGAGTTGACAGCCAGATTTTTCTGAATACTAATGACTTTTGCTGGATTCTGTGCACACATTTATAGCTTTGGTGGCAGGGACTGATATGATAGAGATGTCCTGCTATGGAGGGTAATTATTGATTTGATGATGAGTTTTGATTGGATGATGAGTTTTGATGAATAGTTGGTTACATGATTCATTGTGAGCAAAATAAGCCGACAGATTAGACCTACTGTGTAACTGGTCTTAATGATATAGTGTTTAAATACTTGTATCCATTCTCCACCTATCAAATTGTCTTGATCATAGCAAGGACACACTGAAATAACAGCCCTATCTTCACATAAGTGTTTTGATTGAGTTTTATTGATCAAACAATGACTGATTGTGTATTTAAAATATCAGAATATGATATCTATTGATCATAATTTTAATCACAGCAAAATATAAGACAAGCATTTTTTCAAAATAAACCAAATTTATTTGTTTGCATAAGTGGTGCTATTTCTGACATGTGATAAATTTTCAAATCATTGTGAATAACAAGATTTTGTTAATTTTAAAAATCTAACTGCAGTTTAGAGCTTACCAACCTCCAATCAGGCCATGTGGGAACTTCAGGGCCTAAGGTTTGTTACATATGAGCCACTCTGATTGGTTTATTCCAAAGAATTTCCTGACTGGTTAGACTATTATTAGATTGTTGGAATCCCTTTAGGGCATGCTGAGGTATCCAGATTTGTTTTTTATATATCGACTTTGCTGAAAGTGTTTTGTCATAATAAATGTTTTTTTAATATTTCAAATTAATAACATTAAGTGGTGCCTGTCTGCTATATTTTATCACAATGAGAATGTATAGTTACTGCAGCCTGATTAGGAAAGGAACTATAGTATTGGGCTGCATCTGTCATGTGTGCAGCTGTGTCTGTGTGCAGCTGTGTCTGTGTGCAGTTGTGTCTGTGTGCAGCTGTGTCTGTGTGCAGCTGTGTCTGTGTGCAGCTGTGTCTGTGCAGCTATGTCTGTGTGCAGCTGTGTCTGTGCAGCTATGTCTGTGCAGCTGTGTCTGTGTGCAGCTGTGTCTATGTGCAGCTGTGTCTGTGTGCAGCTGTGTCTGTGCGCAGCTGTGTCTGTGTGCAGCTGTGTCTGTGTGCAGCTGTGTCTGTGTGCAGCTATGTCTGTGTGCAGCTGTGTCTGTGTGCAGCTGTGTCTGTGTGCAGCTGTGTCTGTGCAGCTGTGTCTGTGTGCAGCTGACAAATTTGACATATTTGCTGAAGGTGTACAGCACTACACTTAAAAGGATTAAGCACCAATTTTGCAAAAAAATAAACGTTTAAAATTCACAAATTGGTGATAAATGTATTTGCATGTAAATGCATCCCCATCATTGTCTGTTAAAGATATTTGAACAAGACCCTATTTTATGAATGCACACTTCTTTCTTGGCATCACTTTTAGGTGGACTGTCATCATTAAGGCACTGAAAGGTAAAATGACGTCATAAAAGTATGGCAACATATGAAATGTATCAACCTCTGAATAGTGCCAGAATGGTGTCAAACAGTGCTACCCTACTTTGAGCCTCAATTGAGGTCATACAAAGTTCATGTTACACATGTTTACCCGTCATGTGCAGCTTATGGCTCAGACAGATCTCTGCTGGGAGTGCAACTTTTATTTCTTATAACAACTTATATTATTACTCTATTATAATTTCAATTTGTCATGATGTTCATATGTGGCTAAACTTTCAATACACCAATTTCAATTTGTAGAATTGATGCTTATTACCTATAATAGAGATTTTGATATATTTTTTCAAAATATGGACAAAAATTTTGACATTTCACTGTATCTCACTAGCACCATTTTGACAAACAACTAGAGAAAGCAGCGGGGCCCATCAGTTGCCTTGTTTATATAGATTTGGGATCAAATTATTTTTTTTTTAAATAATGAGAGATAATGTATGAAAGCTACATGTGTGATCATCATCAGAATCATAATAATAATAATTTGGCATACAAAATAAACAATGCATTGAGTTTTTATGAACAAAATTCATTGAAATGTTTACACTGTCGCTGAATGTTTGCAGTGGTTCATATGTTCTGAAAAATGAGGTTGCCTGAAGTCAGTGACTTCCCCTCCCTCACATGTTCTTGTCATAGAATATTGATCACTGGAGTGTCAAAGACTAATCTGACCGTAGCATCAGATTAACATAGATTAGAACTTGTGACCGGAGATTTATCAGTCATGAGTGAGATGAAATACTCATATCAGAAAAAATAATAATACAAGAAATACTCATGAGACCATGTACAGAAATAAGTCAATTATTGTCATATATAGCACACCGGTCAAGTGACCTGAACATTGTCAATAGAAATATGACAAGCTATGAGCCACTGACTTTATGTTATTTTCTGTTTCCACCACTTTATTTTTCTCAATTCATGATACTTGGAGGAGAGGGCTAGATATTATGATATGATTTTATATAGGCTTGAGAATTTTTTGTCAGTAAAATATTTGTTGGTAAAAAAATAACCCACAATCAAGGTCATGGCCACAATAGGAGCAGCTTTGTTTCAAAAAGCTCTCCTTTCTTAAAAAATATTAATAATATGTAGAGTATTTATTGGCCTGAGTGGCACAGGAGCTATGTTATCAGGCTGTGTGTGTGTGTGTGTGTTTTGGTGGGTGTGTCTGTCAACAAAAACTAAGACATTTTGTTATATCTTTTCATCTTTTTGAGATACAGGCTCCAAATTTTTGTCATAAGTGCAACTCATAATTGCCTAAATATGATGACCTCAATCATGACATTGACATTTTTTTTAAGCCATAGGCTTGAAATTGTTACCAAAAACTTTGACATTTTGTTTTATTTTATCAACTTTTTAAGTTACAGAGATTTCCACCACACATTTGCCTCATGAAGGTCCACATTTTAATATTTTCAAAAATGACCTTTGGCCTTTGTTTCCACGGTCACAGACTTCAAAATGTCACCAAATAATTTTGCTTAATCTTAACACTTGCTTTAACTAGATATATCAGTTCCCATATAACAGATCACTAACCTACTGATCTATTTATGAATATTGAGTGCTAAAAATAGCTACTGACCAAGCAGGGTCATGTGATCAACTGTTGCTGATTTTGGAAGATGGGCTGTTTACCATGTAAAGGCTCGCTTACTGAAAATAAATATATCCAGTGACAAAGCAAGACCACATGATAAATTGATGCTGGTTAAAGAAGGTCAGCTCTGTTCATCATGAAAGCATTATAATTAGACTGAAAATATGAATATTAGTGTGTGCATTCTGCGGCTGCCTAAAATAAAATAAAAAAATTTAAGCATTATGTAAGCATGCTGAAAAATCTTGTTATAAAGACGGAAAGATCCTAAAGAAAGAAGTTTGATTTAGGATTTCATTTTATTAGTTCCGAAAGCCTGAAGGGCATATCAATTAAGGATTTAGGCATCAATTTTGCAAAAAAACGTTTAAAATTCACAAATTGATGATAAATGTATTTGTCTTTCACATCTATTAATGTTTTGATTGATGCATCCCCATTAGTGTCTGTGAAATCTATTTGAACACAAGCCTATTGCATAGATGGGTCCTATCACTGTAACTCTGCTTGTTTGTATGTGTGAGATGTTATTTCACGTTCAACATTAATTCAGTTATTTCATGATGAGACCTACTTGCAGGAGATATAGTGATGCCTCACTGAATTGTCATTTGAGAGGTCCCAAACATGAAAATCCACCCAGTCACAGATTTACAAGGATTACAGATTAGCCCTTCAGGCACATGCCTCAGATCATATGAGAAATTATACCAAGAATTCAATGCCAACATGGCTCGGAATCGAACCCGTGACCTTTGGGTCACCACAGAGGTATTGGTGCAAATTAGCTTGTGCTCAAGCCAACTGTACCAAGGCCCATGACCTATGCTATGCCAACATATCGTATTTACTCGTGTATAAGTCGAGGTTTTTTTCCAAAAACTCTTAGTTAATGTTTAGGGGGTCGACTTATACACGAGAGCAACCTGTGGACGAGGATTTACGCCAAAAAATTACGACACTATGAGTTTTCATTACGAACATTCTTATTTTCGAAATAACGAATATCGGACATAGCGGGTCGGTTTAACAGTCTTATACTCGAGTAATTACGGTAAAACGTAAATACGATCTTCATATTTTCGAAATAACGAATATCCGTCGCAACAGATTGATTTTAATTGCGTTTTAAATGATAAAGAAAGGTATTTACCCAATATTACTGGTCTATTATTCGAAACGCTTTGTTTTGACTTTGTTCTCACTGATTCCAATTATCAGCGTTCACAGTTTTGCAATACGTCTTTGTTTCCACGGCTTTGAGTCGTGTCTTCCCGCTTGGAAAGAAATGCTTTCACACGTGGATCGATTTTAATTGCGTTTTAAATGATAAATAAAGGTATTTACCCAATATTATTGGTCTATTATTTCGAAACGCTTTGTTTTGACTTTGTTCTCACTGATTCCAATTATCAGCGTTCACAGTTTTGCGTTTCGTCATTGTCTCCACTGCTTTGATTCGTGTCTTCCCTTTTTGACAGAAATGCTTTCACACGTGGATCGATTTTAATTGCGTTTTAATGTAAAAATAATGAAAACGCTTTGTTATTCTCGACCTAAGAAGCGTAATTGTGATAATATTAAGTAAATACCTTTATTATCATTTAAAACGCAATTACATCGATCCACGTGTGAAAGCATTTCTGTTATTTCAACGTAAATTCGATGTGCGGTACACGGTAAATTTGATGTGCGGCAACACGAAGAGAAGCCAGGGATCCATCGTTGCGCAATATATTAATATTTCAATGCGAGTTGATACACTCCATTTGTTTTCGCGCCAAAAAAAAGAGCTTGTCCCCGTCCCGCTTTTTAAAATGACGACCTCGTATTGCGTAATGCATGTTAAATGGATGAATGGTTTTGTTCTGTTCTCGACCTGCAAAGCGTATTTTGTGTTAATATTGGGTATATACTTTTATTTATCATTTAAAACGCAATTAAAATCGATCCACGTGTGAAGGCATTTCTGTCAAGAAGGGAAGACACGACTCAACACGTGGTCGCAATTTTGAAAGGCGGAAGTGACGGAAGTGAATATTTCTTTGTGTATTAACACGCTTTGTTTTGATGCTAAAAACGATATAAACAATAATAATTAAAAGCGATATAATGAATATCGTTGGCTTTATAATACACAAAGAAATATTCTCCCACGTGTTGGTTTTGATGCTAAGATTAAGGACGTCATGTACATCGTATTACGTTCTACATCGTGGAGAAATTCTTGCGAAAAATAATTTGTGATAATATTGGGTAAATACCTTTATATATCATTTAAAACATATTATTTCAAAATGCTTTGTTTTGACTTTGTTTTCACTGATTTCAATTATCAGCGTTCACAGTTTTGCATCTCGTTATTGTCTCCACTGCTTTGAGTCGTGTCTTCCCTTGTTGACAGAAATGCTTTCACACGTGGATCGATTTTAATTGCGTTTTAAATGGATTGATGGTTTTGTTCTGTTCTCGAACAATTTGTGATAATATTGGGTAAATACCTTTATTTATCATTTAAAACGCAATTAAAATCGACCCGCTACGTCTGATATCCGTTATTTCGAAAATATGAACATCGTATTTACGTTTTACCGTATTTACTCGTGTATAAGACTGCTAAGATCTTATATCGTAAGCATATTTAAGTTTCACTTTTAAAATGACCGCCAAGCTTCAGCTGAAGCTTGAATGGTAGCAGAGCCGATATGTCAAGAAAAACCAACTCGTCTTATATTCGGAAATTGGTTTTTTTCAAGAAAAATAACCTCAATTTTGGGGGGTCGACTTATACATGAGTCGACTTATACACGAGTAAATACGGTAGCTTCTTTGATGAGCAAAGGGGAATGTTCTGTTATTCTGTCTGTCCATCAACTTCAGTCTTCTCCTCAAGTGGAGGTCTAAGCTATTCATAGGTATGAGGCAAAGATTGTTTCCCATTTTTTTATGATTTTTCCAATTTCACAAACTATCTATGTAAATAGATTTAACGGTACATCATTTGGAACTGTGGGACAATGGCACAAAGTTTGCATGCAAATCCAAGGATCCAATGGTATTTGAAAAACATCATGGTAAATAATTGGACAATATTGTATTTTTCACAAATAAAGTGACGAATTGAGGCCATGCTTAATCTTCACTTGATTACCTGTTGTAAATCATAACTTTGCTTTTCTTTATTTTGTTTTCAAACAAAAGCATACAGTAGTCACCCAAACAGATCATATTGAAATGAATGTTTCCAATTCTTTTGACAATTTTAGATTTAAGTGTTATTTTTCTGTTTGAAAATGGAAAATTTACGGTATGCATGTACAGTTATCTTTTGTAATGCTGGGGTGTCACATGCAGGCAAGACATGTGTGCCAGCTCTGCTTTACTGATAGAGAGAATTATCTCAAATGTCATAATGCCAAAGTAATATCATGTATTGAAACCTGCCATTTCCCATCATGTATGTATTTTAGAACACTACCGTAATTAATAAAGATCGCAATACAGTTTTTATCTCAACAATCAGTTAAATTCAATGAAAATTATATTCTTTCAAATATGCCCTCAGTTTAAAGAGTATTCAACAAATAATTATCTTACATGCTTTTTTGAAAAGTGAAAATTGTCTGGAATATGATCATTACGAAATTTTTGATTTAATACTGAGGCATCACTGCAAGAATTAGCCACATTACAGTGCTCACATGGTGTGTGGATGTAGAAGGGATTACTGTTATGGGAACATTGGAGTGATTTCAGAGAGGTCACATCATGTTATGAATAAGCTATGGCATTTACTAACAATGGTTATTGTGAGGAGGTGACAGGCACCCAACAGGTAACGGAGGATACTTGCAGTCCCAGTCCACAGGTAGGAAACACATGTCAATCCTGACTGCATCATATCACTGACAAAAGGCCACAACCATGTGAATTTGAAATATGATATCCAGATAATGCAATTTGGAATTAGGTTTAGTATTTTGAGTGTGATTATTAAGTTTCATTTCATGTAGTTTTGAGTGTGATTATTAAGTTTCATTTCATCATTTTTTTGTTAAAATATCACAATTTGGAATGGATCAGTCATTGAACCTTCTGGGAATATCTCAGGTTAATAAGCATTGCTTTTCATTACTTTGGTCCAAAAGTTTGTCCACATTTGGTACACTCAGCTGAGCCCAAACTCCCACCAAGCTCAGTTGTCCTCAGGGGCCCCGGGCCGTGGCGCAGTTGGTTAGAGCGCCAGCTTATTAGCACCAGTTCCTCTGTGGTGATCCAAAGGTCGTGGGTTCGAATCCCGGCCATGCCGAGATTGATCTCATGATACAATTTCCCACATGAGCTGAGGCCCGTGCCAAAGGGTTAACCCGTTGTCCTTGTAAATCTGTGACCGGGTGGGATGTCATGTCAAGGACCTGCGACATGACAATTCAGTGAGGCAGCGCTATATCTGCTACAAGTAGGTCTCATCACGAAATGACTGAAATAATGTTGAAAGTGATGTAAAACGCCAAACAAACAAACAAACAATCAGTTGTCCTCAGTCTCGCCCTAGCTAAAATATGGTAAAATACTTTTAAAATAAAAACAATGTGTTCTCATGGTTCTGACATGGGTGATTAATGATGTTTTGCTTGAGCAAATGCACCATGTGTGAATGAGCACCTGAGAAAATGTTTTTGATTTGTCTCACTTAATCTACGGTTTCGGCTCTTTATATTTGGCATGGATAAACATTAATATGTACTCTGGAAATATGGAAAATCAAGTATATCATGCTTCAGTGAACAATATCATATATCAATAAATAATCACAATCAAATCTTACATGAAATTTTGGATGTGTGTTTTGACATTGCAACTGGCTCCCAGAGAGTTTTGCTTTAAAAAATAGGTCAGAAGCAACAAGCAAAAAGTACCAACCTACTAGGCTTCTTTTTCATAATGCCACAATATTAAGGATTATAGTCACTGGGTCGTTAGGTTAAATCAACTAGCACTTTTATAACTTAAATACTGATCAAGAACATGCATTAAATAAATAAATACATAAATGAAACATGGTAAGTAAAATTTAAAAACCACTTGACTTTACCTGCCTAGAGACTCAAAAAAGATTCAGGGCCACTGGTCCAATGTAAAGGTTAGGCCCTGTTCAGTATGCACATTATCCAGTATGCAAATTACTTAGTTGAGGTTTTGGATTTTCTGGTTTTGGATTTTCTGGATGGCTGTTCTTTATTTGTAAAAGATTTGAGCATATCCTGACTGAAACAGAACATTTAATGTCAGTGTGTAACAGGTAACTCCATTAAAGTCAATATACTAAGATTGGACCTGAGAAGAGTGAACATCCTGGTAACAAAATAACATTTCTCCTACTGAAAAGGATAAGTTATACAGAAACACATACTTGATTAAAGGAAAAATGTAATCAAAATCTTAAAACTTCATTTGCCCTTTTCAAAATGTTTATCAGTTAGATCTGTCAAAAAGGGGACAAAAGGGGGCTAAAGGACTTAACAGGCAAGATCACAAACAATTAAAAAAGCAATGATCAGCATATATTTTTAAATGTCAAGCTTACAAACCAATTTGAAACATATTAGACAAAACTAAAACTAAGGTCTAATTTTTGTTTTAATCCATGATGATAGTGAGGGATTAATCTCTTTTCTTGAAATTTTCAAAGTTACTTTGAATACAATTTTGTTTTGTATTCTGAATGAAGTAATGATACTCTCCTGAATTGTGCAGTATATGTCTGAATCCAGCAGTTTGTCTGAATCCAACAGTTTATCTGAATCCAGCAGTTTATATCTGAACCTAACAGTATAGGCCTGAATCATGCAGTATAAGTCTGAATCCAGCAGTATAGGCCTGGATCATGCAGTATAAGTCTGAATCCAGCAGTATAGGCCTGGATCATGCAGTATAAGTCTGAATCCAGCAGTATAGGCCTGAATCATGCAGTATAAGTCTGAATCATGCAGTATTGGCCAGAATCAAGCAGTATAAGTCTGAATCCAGCAGTATTGGCCAGAATCAAGCAATGTAGCTCTGAATCAAACAGGTTCAAGCTTCCATGAAATCACAGAGGTCACAGGCAGTTTTACAGAGATTTGGAATATGTGGCCAAGAAACTGATACAAACAAGCTATCTCACTGAAATCAACCAAAATACACACCATGGTTATTGTGTTTTGCTGAAAGTGCAAAGTACTAGTTTTGTTCTTGTGACCACTATGTGGTCACATTTGTACAAGCATGTGACCTCTATTGTAGTTTGTCGGGGTGTTGGGCCTACTGTATACCAATTGACAAGCATTAATGCACAATCAGAACTCTTTAAGCCAAATCACTCCAATGCCCAAATCTTAAGGTGCCCCATTGTTAACAAAACTTTACTAAGCAGGTTTATATCACTGGTCAGCTAAACAAAAAAAACAAAATGGGTTGGCAAAGTGTCCAAAATGATTTTGAATTTAGCAGAATTTAGCAGAAGATAAATCAACTTTCAAATGGCAAGAGAATACACTGTTGCCTACCTTTTTTATTTGTATGTGGGAACCACAAGGTCAGGTCTACTATTTGGCAGAAGAGTTCTACAAATGAATTTGATGGCAAATAGATCATGAAGGTTAGGTGACGCTTTACCATTTAGAACCATCCGTGTAGTAAGGAGCATTTAGAAATTGATCCCTGCAGAAACTGGAAACCAATGCAGTCCATTTTCCAGAAATGTGTTGAAATGTTCTGATCTTCCCCACTTCATGTCCTGCAGAGTTCTCAATGTATTGTAGTTTTAATGTCAGGTACAGGAAGGCCAGCAAGATGGTCTTTGCCATAATTTAGGGTACATGTCACACAGGCAAATGTTAAGGTCGTTTAAGATAGTTTCCCTTTTGGACACCTTCAGTATTAATGTCTTTATCACCTATTTTTACCAAGCTAATATCTTTCAGGAGGGGCAAACTTTTTGTCAGCAGGGATTAGCATCTCTGTCTTTCTGTCATCAAGCCTCATCTTATTTGTGATCAGAAAGATTTTATTTTAGTACAATTTTGTTGATACTGAAATCCTGCTCCCTGTCTATTCAGCTGATCCATACCAATGTAGATTTGAGTGTTGTCTGCATAGATATGGTAGCTCAGTCCATACTTGGTAGTGATATCAGCATGAGGACATGTACATTGTAAAATGCATAGGTTCTTGGACTGATCTTGCAGGACACCATACTAATTGGATTTCAAAGTAAACCTGTGTGTGCCTACTATTGTGTGTGCCTAAATTGTTTTCTGTCAGTTTGTATCAATTTAGGGTTATTGCCAGTTACCCTGGACCTGGTGTCAAGTCTAGAAAGCAGTACCTGATGATTGATAGTTGTCAAAGTCATGATTGTATAATGTTATTTTGCTCCTGTGTAATGCAGTCTCAGTACTAAGATATTCGTTGCATGTTGATTTAAATTTGCCAGCAAGACCATCTATGCAATTTAGCAACAATCAAATTGAAGTATCCATTTCCCAAAAATAACTCTTACCCTAGCTTTCTACTCTTGACATTATTTATTTTTTTACATTAGAAATATGTACAATCAACTGTCAAAGTTGCATGGCATTTATATGAGTTATTCCTTGAAGGAAATGTGATTAACCAGGTCTTCATAAGTCATACCAACACCCAACAAGCAGGTCAAGGGCCACTTATGATTAAGTTGGTGATGTTTATCTCTCCTACCTGACAGATTTAAAATCCAAACAGAAAAAAATAGTTTCTAAAGAGTTGATATCAGTCATTAACTAGGATTCCTTGTGGGTGATCTACTTTATAAGCATGTGTGATGAAAAAAAAATAAACAGAATAGCATTAGGTTTAGTAAAATTGATGAATTATAATTATTATTCAAAATAACACAATTACCAGTACAACTATCAATACCTTGATTGACCCTATCCAAAAATTTTACGAATTTTAAATATTTCAAAGCCAGCCACAGTAATGAATACAAGTAAAACAAAAGAAAAGAAGTGTGTGACGTAAACAAAGCAGAACGTTCAAAACGATGTCGTGTTCGCTCATCGTTGCATAAAATCATCTTTTTAAATTGCTTGGAAATGCTTCCCAATCGATAGAACAAGGAATTATCAGTAAGTTTAGTTCAAATTTGGTGTAAATCGGACAACTAGAAGTCAGATGACATGCAAAAATCTGATCGATGATTTGCGGTTAGCGTCTGAGCGATATTAGGGCAACTTACGTAATCGGGCCTGAAAAGGCACATCTTTGCACTCATTTGTGCTATAAAAATCGTTCATATACCAAATCAAATGTTTTTAAAAGATGAATGAAAATAATTTCAACAACCTCATCAGTTTGCAATGATTGTTTGTGTTTAAATGTATTTTTTTGTTCATTTAAATTTTTGTTTTGTTTGTTGTAATTTTTGTTTTGTTTGTTGTAATTTTTGTTTTGTTTATTGTAATTTTTGTTTTGTTTATTGTAATCTTTGTTTTGTTTATTGTAATTTTTGTTTTGTTTGTTATTTTTTCCCCATCCATGTTACATGTGGAGCACCACTTTTTCTTGTTTATCATCCTTGTTGAAATACTGGAAGGTAACATTCCAGTATCTCTAATTAATCACTCTGTTTGTCTTGTGTCCTTCCAATCCACCATCTGTCTGTCCTTCAATCCACTGAAATGCTACTATGGTCTACAAGGTTCTGGGTTTATTTATATACAATCCATCCATGAGATTATAGCTTATAATTGGGAAAATATGAGTTATTATAGACCATATGCATTTAGGCAATAGCAACTTTTGACTAATTGGGAGCCCTTTAAAGGTATTAAGCACTAAATCTGTAATTTTGTGTATAATAAACATATCTACATACAAACTTGACATGTTGAAGATTAACATAGAGCAATAAGATATGATGCTATGAGACATAGCAGTTGCACTCCCTGCACAGGTCTGTCTGAGCCATAAGCTGCATGTGACAGTTAACACGGGTAGCATGAACTGTCTTTGATCTCAGATGAGGCTCAAAGCAGGGTAGAACTGTTTGACCTCATTCTGGCACTATTCAAAGGACAGTACCTTTCATGACGTCATAAACATATTGCCATACTCGTATGACGTCATTTTAACTTTCAGTGCCTCTATGATCACTAAAGTGTACATGGTCACTTTAACATGAACATTGTCTAAATGAATATTGTGCCACATACAATGAAACTATAAAACAGATAAAATTTGATGCTAAAGCAGACTTGAAATCAAATCTCCCTGAATTTCAAAGAAAAAAGACAACAAAAACCTGAACCCAGTGTGAGTGTACCCAGTAGTGGTCAAACCATGCCGCCTAGTGCTATAGCTAAGGAATCTCTTGATATGCTAAATGTGCACCCTCTCTAAGGATAATATAAATATAATTTGGGGTATGCCCCAGGAAAAAATGGGTCTAGTCATGGGCAAATTAGGTACAAATATCAAGGCGATTAAATTTGTTATTACAGCTCAAATTCACAAACTTTCTTGGAGAATTCCAAATCAGGAAGAATATCAGGGACTCATGATACCAGGAAATCCACAATCTCTATTATATGCCCTAGAGGGCATTGACACAATGATAACAACCTGTGGACTCAAAGACATTATGAGAAAAATGGTGAATGTAGATTCGGTGAAAATTGTAAGTTCATGCATTCTCAGACAGAAAAAAAAAGAAAATTTAATAAATAATATCTTCAGGAGGGCATGGGGCCAAAGAATTTCTTGGAATTATTCCTCAAACAAGTCTCTCAATTATGATAATCATGATTGTGGTGATGACAAAAGTAAATGTATAACTGAAAATTTTGTCAATATCCAAGAAAAACATATAAATATGTCACCTGATCCCAATTGTAAGTTGTATGCAATACATGGAAATGTTTTTAAATTGCATGACAGACATGAAAATGATTTTGTGATGCATGAAGGTTTTAAATATAAGAGAAATAAAATAAATGTTATCAACTATACAATAAGATTATGTACCGTATTTACTCGTGTATAAGACGACTCGTGTATAAGACGACCCCCCAAAATTGAGCTTATTTTGCTTGAAAAAAACAATTTCCGAATATAAGACGAGTTGGTTTTTCTTGACATATCGGCTCTGCTACCATTCAAGCTTAAGCTGAAGCTTGGCGGTCATTTTAAAAGTGAAACGTAAATATGCTTAAAATATAAGATATTAGCCGTCTTATACACGAGTAATTACGGTAAAACGTAAATACGATGTTCATATTTTCGAAATAACAAATATCAGACGTAGCAGATTGATTTTAATTGCGTTTTAAATGATAAATAAACGTATTTACCCAACATTATTGGTCTATTATTTCCAAACATTTTGTTTTGACTTTGTTCTCACTGATTCCAATTATCAGCGTTCACAGTTTTGCATTTCGTCATTGTTTCCACTGCTTTGAGTCATGTATTCCCTTTTTGAAAGAAATGCTTCCACACGTGGGTAGATTTTAATTGCGTTTTAAATGATAAATAAAAGTATATACCCAATATTAACACAAAATACGCTTTGCAGGTCGAGAACAGAACAAAACCATTCATCCATTTAACATGCATTACGCAATACGAGGTCGTCATTCTAAAAAGCGGGAGTGACGGGGACAAGCTCTTATTTTTGGCGCGAAAACGATCAGAGCCAACTTAACACGCATTGAAATATTAATATATTGTGCAATGATGGATCCCTGGCTTCTCCTTGTGTTGCGGACGTGAATTAACGTGACGTCACGTACATGATATTTACGTTTTACTTCATGGATAAATTCTCGACCTGCGAAGCATAATTTGTGATAATATTGGGTGAATACCTTTATTCATCATTTAAAACGCAATTAAAATCGATCCACGTGTGAAGGCATTTCTGTCAAGAAGGGAAGACACGACTCAACGCAACACGTGGTCGCAATTTTGAAAGGCGGAAGTGACGGGAAGAGGCTCTTGTTTTTAGCGCGAAAACGATTGTTAATATATTGCGCAATAATGGATGGTTTTGTTCTGTTCTCAACCTGCAAAGCGTAATTTGTGATAATATTATGTATATACCTTTATTTAAAGGTATTTACCCAATATTATCACAAATTATTTTTCGCAAGAATTTCTCCACGATGTAGAACATAATACGATGTACGTGACGTCCTTAATCTTAGCGTCACAACCAACACGTGGGAGAATATTTCTTTGTGTATTATAAAGCCAATGATATTCATTATATCGCTTTTAATTATTATTGTTTATATCGATCTTAGCATCAAAACAAAGCGTGTTAATACACAAAGAAATATTCAACTACGTGTAGCCAGTAGTCTGCCTGTCCGATATTTGCTTTCACGCTAGTATTGCGTAATGCATGTTAAATGAATGGATGGTTTTGTTCTGTTCTTGACCTGCAAAGCGAATTTGTGATAATATTGGGTAAATACCTTTATATATCATTTAAAACATATTATTTCGAAATGCTTTGTTTTGACTTTGTTCTCACTGATTTCAATTATCAGCGTTCACAGTTTTGCACCTCGTCATTGTTTCCACTGCTTTGAGTCGTGTCAAAACAAAGCGTTTTGAAATAATAGACCAATAATATTGGGTAAATACCTTTATTTATCATTTAAAACGCAATTAAAATCAATCTGCTACGTCTGATATTCGTTATTTCGAAAATATGAACATCGTATTTACGTTTTACCGTATTTACGTTTTACCGTAAATACTCGAGCATAAGACTGCTCTCGTGTATAAGACGACCCCCTAAACATTAACTAAGAGTTTTTGGAAAAAAACCTCGTCTTATATACGAGTAAATACGGTAATGAATACCGTATTTACTCGTGTATAAGACGACTCGTGTATAAGACGAAACCCCCAAAAATTGAGGTTATTTTGCTTGAAAAGACCAATTTCCAAATATAAGACGAGTCAGTTTTTCTCGAGACATCGACAATATATAAGACCTTAATGGTCTTATACCCGAGTATTTACGGTAAAACATATATACAATGTTCATATTTTTTAAATAACGAATATCTGACGTAGCGGATCGATTTTAATTGCGTTTTAAATGATAAATAAAGGTATTAAAGGGAAGACACGACTCAAAGCAGTGGAAACAACAACGAAATGCAAAACTGTGAACGCTGATAATTGGAATCAGTGAAAACAAAGTCAAAACAAAGCGTTTCGAAATAATAGACATCGGACGTAGCAGATCGATTTTAATTGCATTTTAAATGATAAATAAAGGAACACAGAAATGTTTTCACGCTAGTATTGCGTAATGCATGTTAAATGAATGGATGGTTTTGTTCTGTTCTTGACCTGCAAAGCGAATTTGTGATAATATTGGGTAAATACCGTTATTTATCATTTAAAACGCAATTCGCAATTAAAATCAATCCGCTACGTCCGATATCAGTTATTTCGAAAATATGAACATCGTATTTATGTTTTACCGTAAATACTCGAGTATAAGACTTAAATCGATCCGCTATGTCCGATATTCGTTATTTCGAAAATAAGAATATTCATAATGAAAACTTGTAGTGCCGTAATTTTTGGGCGTAAATCCTCGTCCACAGGTTGCTCTCGTGTATAAGACGACCCCCCAAACATTAACTAAGGATTTTTGTACAAAAACCTCGTCTTATACACGAGTAAATACGGTATGTCAAGGAGAATAATAGTAAAATACTTAGTGTCCCATGCCCCGGAGTCAAAATCATCTAAACAAAATGATACCAGCCAACCAAAGATGCCATTTAAAACACATGATCAGCTTAACCCTGCCCATGTTAAACCGCTTCCAAAGCGACTGTCACTTAGACGAAGGAGTGATGATGCTCCACAGAAATACAATTTCACAAAAAATAATGAACCAACAAAAAAATAAACTCAGTACTCTTACTAAGTCAGACGTAATTAAAGTGAATACTTCCAATTCGAGATGACACGAAGCACCTCCTATCTCATCTATGATTGGTCAATCTTCTCCCATTTTGGGGAAACCATTCTATTTATATAGACTGATGACCATGTCACATCTACAGAAGCAGACGACCACGTGACGTCTTCAGACTTAAAGTTTCACGTTACATTCTTCACATATTTCATATGACTATAACCCTATCAATACATTAAACAAAGTTAAATCTATTATAGAACCCCAGAAGAAAACAAAAGAACATCAACTGGGAACAAAAAAAAATCTTCTAATCGCTTTCGCGAATTCACAAAGTGTTGAAAATAAAAAGAAATTATTAATCAATATATAAATGAAAATAAAATTGTTATATTTTTTATTACTGAAACTTGGATAAATGAAACGAATGAAAAAATAATTAAATCAAAACTGGAAACTAACAATTACAAAATTAAACATGTCCCTCATGAACTGAGATCCAGAGGGGGTCTGGCTGCTATACACAGGAATGAAATTGATATACTGTATACAGACAAATTTTCGCGACCTTTTTATTTTCGCGTTTATTCACGCCAGGACGTCATTCACAAAATTAAATGGACGCGACATTGAAGAGGGGACTCTCCCGGTCATTTTGATACCAAGCATGACCATATTGACCCAGTGACAGCTTCTTCAGTCAAAAAGGGAAGACACGGCCCAAAGCAGTGGAAACAATGATGAAATGCAAAACTGTGAACGCTGATAATTGGTATCAGTGAAATTTTACTAATTTTCACACCACTGAATGGGAAGACATCAAAGGCAGAATTGAATTGTGCGATATAATTAAATAATAATTTAACACCATATACGCTTTGCAGGCCAAGAACAGAACAAATCCATTCATCCATTTAACATGCATTACGCAATATGAGGTCGTCATGTTAAAAAGCGGGAGTGACGGGGACAAGCTCTTATTTTTGGCGCGAAAACAATTGGAGTCTATCAACACACATTGAAATATTAATATATTGCGCAATGATGGATCCCTGGCGAAAATTATTGTTATTAACTCGCATTGAAATATTAATATATTGCGCAATAATGGATGGTTTTGTTCTGTTCTTGACCTGCAAAGCGTAATTTGTGATATAGAAATCCAAAATTCGTGAAAATAAAAGGGCGCGAACCTGTCGAAAACGGCGATGGCAAGAAAATAACTAGGCGCGAATTTTTCTCTGTATACAGTAAATAAGATTACTCATAATCATAAATTAACAACAATGGAATTAATGGAAATTAATATTAAATCGGGCTCTAAATCATGGACAATTATTAACATCTATAGACCAGAACCATCAGAAAAAAATAAACACACTTACACTGATTTTTTTAGGAATTCTCTGAAATCATAGCCCACTGTAGTATTTACAAACACAATGTCATATTCTCAGGTGACTGATTTTCCTATGAATAATCCAAATAAGTCCAATGTTATTAAATTCTAGGAAATTCTTGATCTTTATAATCTACATAATCATATACATGAACCAACACATATACTTTGGAACACCTTAGATTTATTAATAACAAATATACAAACAGATATCATTGATAGTCATAAGATTGAGGAAATGATATCAGATCACAATATTATACAATTTACATTAAAATTAAAAATAAAAAGGCAAAATAAGAAACATTTGATTTACAGAAATCACAAAAAGATAAAAATTAAAGATTTCATAAATGATTTTGAAAATACATTTAATACAGCACATCATTACAATGATGACCTAGATGATTTATTAATCAAATATAAGAAATTAACGAATATTCTGGATAAACATGCTCCACTGCTGGAAAGAACAATAAATGTAAGAAAACCTGCACCATGGTTATCTGAAAATATAAATAAAGAAAAATCACATAGAAGGAGTCTTGAAAGAAAAATGAACAAAACAGGCTTATTGACTGATAAAATACGATATAAAATACAACGAAATAAATACAACAATATGCTTAATCAAGCAAGATGTAATTATTACTCTGACATGATTGATTCAAACAAATCCAATCCAAAAAAATTATTCAAAATACTAAATAGACTTCTGAATACTAAAAACAAAACCCCGTTCCCTAAACATGAGGACATAGAAAAATTGGGAACAGAATTTAACAATTTTCTTGGAAAAAATTGAATGTCACTAAAATCTTGGAAAATTTCATCCCAATAGACCAATCAGATGTGAAAAAAATAGTTAAAGAAGCAGCAAAGAAGTCATGCAAACTTGATCCAATCCCCTCATGGCTTCTTCCAAATGTACTGGACCGCTACTTCGAGGGATCCTGGTGGACAACACACTCCACACCACCTCAAAAGAACCTTTTGATTTTTTTTTATCCCCCCATTGTGAGGGACTTCCAAACCACTGGTAAAATGATAAATGAATGTGTTTACCAAAACCAGTCTTTATGTACCTTTTGCCCCAAAATGAACACCAGGGGCAAAATTATCAGCACCCAAACTAAGCGCAGCTACTCTTCCCCTGAGGACGGTAGTTGTGGGTGCAACAACTTGGTATACTTGGTTACCTGCACAAGATGCAATCTCCAATATGTGGGAGAAACCAAAAACACGATCAAAGAACGTTTCTATGATCACATGTATAGGATTGGACATGTTGCAGATCCTAGCAAAATTCCACCAAGTCTCATCCACAAGGAACACACTTCAATGGGGAAACATTTTGGTACACTACCACATACCAAAAGTGATATGACAATTCAAATTATTGAATTCATAAAAAAAAACCTACATTTGGACAACACAACCAAATTTAGACGCAGAAGGGAACTTCACTGGATCTACCAGTTGAAGACTGTCGACCCACTTGGTATCAATTTGATGGAGAATGTTAGGGAAGCCCTAGCCTGTATATAAATGTTTATCATTACAGCCTCTCACAATTTTCCATCTGGGACTACTCAGTATAGCACCTGAGAACCCTTGATCTAAGCCTCCGTGGCTTAAGCGAGCTATCATCTCCAAGCTAATTGTTTACTTGGATGCTTGACTCCCCCCCCCCCCCCCCCCATTTAAATTCCATGTAAATCAAGTCATTCTCTTGTCAGCCTCTGAAGAGTCATGCAGCATGACGAATCGCGTCAGAATAATCTTTGAAAATACAGCTCAGGGACTGAAAACCACCAATAGTTTGTAAGAATTATATATTACACACAAAAGAAAGAAACAAAATCAATAATATTCGTTTAAAAACGGGACGTTACAAAGCACAAAATAAACAAAATAGTCTTGAGGCTTCAAGGGAGAGAGTCCTGAAATTTAAAATTATTAAATAAAGCAGTCAAATCTGATTCGAATTGATAAAAAGTGAAAAATAGAAGTTTCTTTACAGCACCTTCAATCCGGATTTGCCAGAAACCAATAACACCTCCACTCCTGAGGTGCCATCAGTGAAGGAACAGCACCTCCAGAGGTGCTGACACCTCTATTAGATCCAATATAAACAAGAATTAGGATAACGGATATTAGGATATTATTATTAGTAGTATTACTATTACGGATATTAGGATATTATTATTATTATTATTATTATTATTATTATTTATGTATAGAGTTTGCAGATGGTATCTATATGAGGATTGCCTTCAAGATTTGATTATATTGCTGCATCACAAACTTCAAATCAAAATGATTTTACTTCAGATTAAATAGACTTTTATTCAATAGTTCCTAGGAAAAATAGATCACATGATAAAACAAGATAACTTTGCAGGAATTAATAACATTTTGAAAATATATAACTGGAGAGATTCTTTTTGATTTGTAGACAAACCCATTTTCAAACATATAATTCAAAAGAGCAGAGCATACAATATATTTCCAGAGGAGGGATTGTGCTTCTTATAGCATTTAATGCATTTTATTTGGTACGTGCCTAATATTAGCTCAGCTTGGCTAATTGAAGATTGGAGTGGGCAATCTTAATCACAACATCTAAATAAATAGATGATGTTGTCAGTCTTGTCAACATGTATATTGGACACCACAGGGCTCAACCTTTACATTCTAGCCTTCTTGTGTTGTGTAATCTGCAGAACTAATTTGCTTGTCTTCATTTCACATCAAAACTATCATCAAGGAAAATTGGGACAAATATCCTATTTCGAAAGAACTATTCTTGTAGTCGGACCATATAATTCAAATATTGTAGTGTTTAAATATTGATTAATATCATTAATGCTTTTATTTTAATAGGGAATGTATTTTAACACTGTAAATGTACCAATTCCCATAATGTCCAGTATTTTGGTTATTTTCTCCTCTGTCCGTAGGGGCACTTACTGAAAAGACCCATAAAATAGTGTGCTTTGTCAGGGGGTCCATGACCATCACCTTTGTTTCCAAAGTCACAGACTTTAACTTCATTCATGTTATGTTACTAACTACATTTGCTGTATCTAAATCATGTTTAAGTTACTACAGAGCTCAGACATGATTATAAAATGCCCCAAAAAAGTAGGAAAATAATCTCTCTGAATCTATAATCAGATATATCATAACCCTAAGAGTTGTCCTCATATCTGTATGTTTCAACAGCAAAGTCACTTGCTTTTATATGTATCTTAAAACAACTTTATATTATGTTTTTTGCTAGATTTTTAAATTACAATTTGGTGTGGAAAAATAACAAAAATAAAATAAAATAAAATAAATAAATAAGTAACAAAAAAAAAACTTACAACAATTGTTCTCAGGATGCTTGACTCTCATCTGCAGTCTCCAGTAATTTACATCAATGAGTAAAAGTCATTATAAAGTCATTAAAACATAGGTTATAAACTTATAAGTAAGTTTGACCTCCAACTTTGAGGCAAACCTTGAGCATGTTGGGTATTAGTGATGCAATATGCAAAAATGCATGGTTTTGTAAAATAGAAAATAAGTTTCCCCTGCTTTATTCTGCCTTGGCAGTAAACACATTTTCATAAAGAAAATAGAACTTTCCTGTTTTTTGACTTTGCACTAAAAGAAACTAAAGATATGGAGTCTTTGATCAATACATCTAGAATGTACAAGCAAGAATTTAAGACAAATCAGGGGTGGTTAGATTTGAAAGTTTTGCAAATGGGAACAAGTTTACTGGTAATAATATAAACAATTCAAACCCCTTTATACAATTCTCACTGCTCATTTAGAACATGCTGCCACCTTGTTTATTAAAATCTGTCATGCATGGAAAAACTTTGTAAACATTCAAGGTTGGCTAATGTAGTAAATAATGTTGATTAAAGTATCATTTTATTTCAGTCAGTTTATTCACCCATGACTGTCTTTCTATTCTCAAGATTTCCAAATTGATTTGTTTTCTTCTGTTTATGCATTTGTTGTTAAAATATTAATTGTTTTTAAAATATTAATGTAAATTATTAATGTACAGAATAGTAATCATCATATCAATAGTTATCATATGCCAATGAAAACAGAGGATTTATAAATGTGGAACAATGTAGTTCCCACCTGGTGGGTCTTATAGTAGTGTCACCAGGTGTCACTACTATACTATAAATCGGTATAATACACATCAGCCTTGTACTATTGGAAAAAAATGTATGAAAAATATATCATTCAACATTTCATCAGAGGTGAATTACCTGAGAGGTGATCCCCTCCAGCAGAGAATGTACAGAACTGGAAAATACCTCTGCACACTTTATGAAAGCCATATGATAGCTAAATGACTGTACGCCTACCCAGGGTGGCTATTGTGTCAGGATTGTGTGGTATCATATGATACTGGCTCACCCTGAAGAATTGGTGGTTCATTGTTAAAACTGTAATGATCATTGTCATCATACCACCCAATTAGAAAATCTTTAGATTTGCTTCACTGAGTGGAGAACAGGTCAAGCACAAAGTGAATTGCCATACAGTTTAAGTAAGGGATACACTAAATTTTAATGCCTTCAAAGACAGTCCTCTGTCTCAGAGGCATCACAACCATATCCTGCCCAACCCTGTGATACACCAGCCCCTCTCCCACCCAGCCACTCACTCACCTTGCTACTCACCCATCAGCCCTTCTCCCACCCACCCAGCCACTCACCACTCACCACTCACCTTGCTACTCACTCACCTTGCTACTCACTCACCCAGCCACTAATTTACCTTGCCTCTTACCCATCCACTCACCCAGCCCCTCACCAACTAAACCACTCACCAGCCCAGCTATTCAACCACCCACCCAACCACTCGCCCACCCATCCCGCCATTCACTCACCTTGCTACTCACTCGCCTAGCCACTCACCCACCCAGCCACCCACTCACCTTACCACTCACCCATCCAGCCACTCACCCTCCAGCCCCACTCACCCACCCAGCCATTCACTCACCTTACCTCTCGCCCACCAAGCCACTCACTCACCTTGCTACTCACTCGCCCAGCCACTCGCCCAGCCGCCCAACCACTCACCACCCAGCCACAAAGTTGTCAAAACTTTGATCTAGCATTGCAGAGTGTTGTATGATTATATTAAGTTGCTTGTGATAAGTAGCAAATTTATAGCCAGTTGTTAGGAGCAATTGCTCTTATGCAGTTATGTGTATCAATCAAACACAGCACAATGAACAGGCAGCACATAAGACAGAATTTAGGGCATTCTTTAAGATACAGTCCTTTGAAAAGGGCAATTGTAATATGGTGTTTCAGTTAGTATGCAAACTTCTGTAAAGTTAACCCCTTATCAACAGTGTGACAATTTGGTCTGCACAAACAAGAACAAACACTTCCAAGGCAAGTAGATACAATAAAATAGACGCAGTAGCATGGCTATTACAATGTACTAGGTCGTAAATTATTGTTGCCATCATTAAATTCTTTCAACATTTTTCCAATTGTTGTGACAAGTATACATTAAGTTTCAATTCTGTTTTATCCATAAACAGTTGCATTTGCTCATTCACCACATCATTAGTTGATGGAGTACTCCTATTGTCTCTATTATT
Organism: Amphiduros pacificus; assembly: GCA_949316495.1. Lineage (NCBI taxonomy): Eukaryota > Metazoa > Annelida > Polychaeta > Phyllodocida > Hesionidae > Amphiduros > Amphiduros pacificus. Next base: position 12,120,998 of record OX439005.1, read on the forward strand.
TAACTAAACAATTAGTCTGGATGTGGAGTTCCATTAGGGTCTGTTGCACATTGACCACTGCTTGATTTTGGAAAGTGGTTATGGTTGGTTGAGATAAGCATGATAAATTGACAAGCACCAATGCCTTTCCATTATTCTCTTTACAATAATGAAGAAATAAAAATCGCAGAGATGGCCAACTTGAGGACAATCTCCATTGTGGCCTAGATTCTGAGCTCAGTGACAGCCCTTGCAGCCTGCCACAGATTCTGGAACTTACTCTGGCACTTAACAATTGTTTCTGATACCTTCAATCTTTATGAATGCTACTTTAACATGAATACAGCTTTTGAGCCAAAAGTTATTTTATGTGAGTATTTAGATATGAGCAGTATCAAATCCTCCTTATTTCACTCCGCTAAAACTTCAAATAAAAAATATGAAGAGATATCAGAAAGAAAATTGTGTCTGTCAAATGTAAAGAAATAATTACAGAGCAGTGTGGCATAGGGTGGAGGTCTTCAATTTCCTGTTTTGATCTACACTCCAAAACAGGACTTCTCTATCATATCAGTCCCTGCTACCAAAGATAAAGTGATGTGCACAGGAACAACTGCAAATCATGACAATTAATAAAAATCTGATTGTTGACTGAATATATGACTAGAGATTCTAGATATGAATAGAGATTTTCATTGCTTGTACAAGTTATATTTTGACTAATTATTGAGATAATTGAAGGTGTGTCTCTTTTTTGTTTGTTTGTTATTTCCTTCTAATGGAACTGTGTAAATATATAAGGTACTGTATTTACTTGAAAATAGGAAGAGGAATTTTGACCCAAACCTTTTGTCAATGTTTGGGGGGTCATCTTATACATGAGGGCAACCTGTGTACGGGGATTTACGGCCGATTGAGTGCTTTAAAATTAAAAGCAATATAATTAATATTTTTGTCTTAGAAATAATCTACCACGTCTCAACAATAGTCCGCCTTTATTTAATAAGTGTAAATTATGCAAAAGTCAGAGAAAATGTGAGTTTAACAATGCTTAAATATACTTACGCAACATGATGTCACCATTTTGAAAAGTGAAAGTGATGGGGAGAAGCTCTTATTTTTGGAGCGCCACCACGGTGTATTATATATTAGGCATCTGAGCATCCATGAGACTATGAGATGTAGTATGCAACATAGAAGTTATTTTAGGCCACATGCATTTGAGGAGTGACATGTTTCAACCAAGTGGATTCATTTAATGATTTATTTTGACATTTTACAATCCCTTTTTGTGATCAATCTTAATTATTTAATGATTTATTTTGATAAAACCTAAGAATGTCATAAAGTAAGATTGGCTTGATAGCCACATATTGTGTGAATTTATCACCAGGTGGTGTAATATTGATTCTTTGGCTACTAGCTCCTACATAAGCTTATGTAACATAAATCAGAGGACATGGGAATGACCCTTTGATCTTTTGGGTTGCTAGGCAACTGTGATTAAGTAAGGCATTGATCATATCCCATCCTTATCATTTACACAGCACTCTATAGTCCTTGATTCTCGTTATTGACATACATTTAAATAAGTGCTTAAATTATCATCTGTTGTATATTCTGTTAAAGCATTATTTAAGAAGCAGCTTACACATTGTGTCCCCCTCCAGGGAAACGTGTGGGGTTATACAAGGCACACAATAGAATCTTTTTGTTATCTGTCTTTAGGCCACTGGATTGGGGACGGGGCAGGGGTTTTGATATATAACAGTGTCAGTAAATTAGATCAGACAGCAGAGTGCAAGTGCACTTAACAGGCTGCAGCACAGAGGAAAAATCCATTGTCATTTAGCAAGATGTTAACCAGTGTAATGTATATAGTATAAAGGAATCTAGTATATAGTATTGTTGACACTGCAGATTATTACAATACCAATTGTAACATTTGGAACAAGTATCATGAACATTATAAACACAATATTAATTTATTGTACCCCACCTTGCGAAGATAAGAGGGGGATTAAATTTGGCTACAGGCTGTCCATTTATTAGTTCATGAGTTTTTTCATTCAAATGTGTATTTATTGCTGTTTGCAGAGGAAGCTACGACACTTGGATCGGTTTCTGCAGCTGCTGCTATCAGCCGTTAGCAAGCAAAAAGATAGTCATGATCCGGTTCCAAAGTTCAGGTGAGTCATTTATTTAACCTGTGTTTAAAGAACTGGTTGAGAGCTGGAACCATGAGAATTAGAAGTTTAACTTTACAGACCATTGCATTGGAATAATTTATGCAATAATTTATGGGCATATTCTTCATAGGGAGACTTAGATATTTATATTTAGAGACTTTATATATATATATATATATATATATATATATATATATATATATATATATATATATATATATATATATATATATATATATATATATATATATATATATATATATATATATATATATATATATATATAATTTTAATTATTTATTTTGACATAACATAGAATAACATAAGACAGACTTGATGTCCACATATGACATGAATTTACCTCAGGTTGGAGATCTTAGGGTTATCTGAGTGCCAGCTTTCCTGCCCTGCACTTGTAAAAATGGAATTATCTCTGTGATAATTCCTATAATTGCACTGCAAAGAAAAATGCTCACGGGGATAAAGTTGTATATAATGAGTGCATTAAGATCTTGATGTACCTCAGTTTGAAGGGGATGGATAGAAATATAAAAAAAGAACTTGACAATTCTGATGTTTTTCAGAACATTTCAAATTTTGCAGCCATCTTGAGGTGTTTTTTTTTTTGGGGGGGGGGGGGGGGTCATCTTGAATAATGAAGACAAGTCAAAATGTAAAAAATAGCTGTAATTTAGAAAATAGAGCATTCATAAGAGAAGTTGCTTCTGTGCTGGTCATTACCTTAACCCTAACCCAAGGTCACAAAAAGTCAGCTCAGACATTGATGACATTAAACTGTTTTCAAGGTCACAGGTCTATTTTCTGTAAAAATAAGATATATCAGTAACACTTGGCAGGTATCGTATATACCAATGGGAGACTCAGACATGTTTGGTATTTGGATTTTTGCTCACTGGCTCCAACCTTCAAAATCAGAGAAATAAAATATTTACAGGAAACACAAAATAGGACCTCTACCTACCACACTTATATGAACCTCAAGTTGGATATTGCATGGACCTCTTGATATTCAATTTTGTCGATTTCAGTTTTGTGCCACACACAAACTATCTCATTGTAAGATAAGCAAGATAATTCAAGGTTCATTTTATTTATTTTATCTATTTATTTAATGTGTTAAATGTCCCATCACTCTTTCAGTTCATGATACTTTTATGTCAAACCCATTTTATATCAAAATAAACTCTGCAATTAGGGAAAATAAATTAGTGTCCTTTTTAAGTTTATGTGTCCTTGAAACACTGCTATATTTGGGACATAATCTCAGTTCAGGGAATATATAGTACACCAAACCATTTCTTGAACCCTAAGCAATTTCAATCAACAAATCGCTTGTGCATACCACACATTTCACTCTCAATATTGAAAGGCTAAATTACATTTTGATCTGCTGGAAACATGTTTTAATACAAAACACAGTTGAGAGCTCATATTTTCATTCTGAATATTCAAAATCCAGAGAAGCATTTTCCTACACTGCGATATTCTATTATTCAATATGAAAATATTTGTTTGGCATAGAGGAAATAAATAATGACAAAACTCCCAAGATGTCACTCCCACATCTTGAAAAATGGGAATTAAGAAAAATCGGAGAAATCTTGCAGAGGGTATTGAAAAGTCAAAGCTTTGTATTTTTGGAAGATATCATGGAAATGTAAGTAACAATCTTACATAAATTTTAAGAAACAATTTTAGTTAAGTATCTTAAAAATGAAGTTTGAAATGTAAAATGAAGTGATTTAGTTGATGGACCCACACCAACAACATTGCTGCAGAAATACACAATTGCCTTAATACAGATTTGAATCTTTATTGCTTTGTGAAGATGTCGTAAGTAACAACTGTTTATCAAATTTAATACTTCAGATTGGTAGAAATGAATTAATATGGCATCAATATTTATTATATTCTTAATCTAACAGTAAGGAGTTGAAATATGTCAACACAAACTTTATCAAACTAATAGATAAAGTTTGAAGGATATCTCCAGTTTGATGTGGAGGTACGGTGTATCACAGTTTCAATCTGATGTTCACGGGAATCAAAACAGTGTGATGATAAAAACATTTTGAAAGAAAGGACAAAATATCAATTATATCAAAAGAAATATTATTTGGAATAGCACTAGACCAATATTGTTTGTTCTATGCACAACCAAAATAGATTTTTATGTGACATTCAAGTTATGCAACATCTCATACCAATTTTGGTATAAGGTCTGTGTATGACTACTAAGAGCTTCCTACCACAAAATTTAAACAAACTATTAATTTTTTTCCTGGGAAAAATATGAACACTGATATTTTAAATCATATCAACAGAGACATTTTAGATAGTGCTTGAATCTTTGGGAATTTTCTCATTAATTGTGATGCACTCTTGCAAATTAAAGATGCTTTTCAATATTTAGTTTGAAAATTATTCTGCAAAACATCAGGTATAGCTGTGTGGACTATAAAATTTGTATTATTGCAGGTTAATTGGTGAGTAAAAAAGGACTAAAATCCTTTACTGCCCAAGAAATCTTTTTCTATTCAAAATTATGGGACAAGGTACAAGTTATGGAGGTCTATTTCCCTCAGTCTATATTAAGGGGGCACAGGTTGAATGTCCCATCTGCACTCTGCTAATAAAATACAATTACTCTTGATAAGGACACAATACAGAAAGTGCAATATTTGTTTCACAAACAAAAATATGGAACACTTATCAAAGAGAATACTTGACGTATCCTTTAGTCTTTTCCTTCTAACCATTTTTTAGAGAATGTTACCACTTGACAGAGTACACCAAAATATAGAATTGTAGATGATATGAGCTAAATATGAAAATATAAAAATATAAGATAAAACACTACCGTATTTACTTGAATATAAGACGACTCGTGTAAAAGACGACTGCCCCAAATTGATGTTATTTTGCTTGAAAAGACCAATTTCCGAATATAAGATGAGTCGGTTTTTCTCGAGACAACGGCACCGCTACCATTCAAGTTTGGCAGCCATTTTAAATGTGAAACATAAATATGCTTACGCAACAAGAGGACAACCTGTGGACGGTGATTTATGGCAAAATGTAAATACGATGTCAGTGACATTCTTGACCTTAGCGACAAAGTTTTCATTACGGATATTTTCGAAATAACAGATATCGGATGTAGCGGATCAATTTTAATTGTATTTTAATTGTCGCTCCCAATCCTATTTTTCGTGTCCATCTCTTCCTCTCTCTCTCTCACTCTCGTGATTTCGCATCTTTTTCCCTGTGAGAGCAAACACAACTTGACTTTGCCATGGATCTCAGTTTGCAAGGTTCAAAGAGCTGTCCCTCTTTGTGGCAACTTTATAGCCCGACTGTTGCTTCGGGACCTGTCCTTTCGTTCTTAAAAAAACTCAATACTGTATTTCACAATCTAGAGACTCCCTGAGACTTGGACCGCTGACGGCCATGTCTCTTGCATCTGGACCCTCGTTCAAATCATTGCCTGAACGTATTGGACCAAAACTGAAAAAGAAAATTTACAACTCTTGGTGGTGGATCACGCGATACCCAATATTATCACAATTTACGCTCTGCAGGTCGAGAATTTCCCCACGTCCTAGACCATAACGTCAAAACAAAGGAGAAACTTTTGGCGTGAAAAGGATCGGAATGCTGCCAAAGTGTATTCATTCCCATTGAAATATTAATATATTGTGCAATGATGGGTCCATGAGTCTTTGTAATTAGGTAGTGTCAGGGATCCATCATTGCGCAAAATATTAATATTTCAATGCGAGTTAATACACTGTGTTGGTGCTCTGATCGTTTTTGTGCCAAAAATAAGAACTTCTCCCTGTCACTTCTGCTTTTCAGAATGGCAACCTTGTGTTGCATAGGCATGTTAAAGCATTGTTAAACTCACATTTTCTCTGACTTGTGGATAGTTTTCACTCATTAAATGAAGGCTGACTACTGTTTACACATGGTGGACTTTTATATCTATGAAAAGAAAGATTTTAATTATATTGCATTTGGGGGAGTTTGTATCTGGACAAAAACCTCGTCTTATATTTGAGTAAATACGGTAGGTCAAGCCTAAATTATATTTGTTCTCATTTTAATAATTCAACACAATTGGTCTTATCAAGCAGATAAACTTTTTAAGATAGTATAGATCCATACTGAACTTATGAGTGTCAACATGGTTAAAGGATGTTTTTTGCATTGTGTGTGTGGATGAAAGATCAATTTTTATGTTATCCCAGTGATCACAGAGCTGATAGCAGCCATTTTGAAATGATTCATCATTGATTTGTTGAGATTTCATGAATAAGGATGGATATACTCAGTTTAGTCAAATCGAATCGGTCAAGTTTGCTTTTTTCAAATTTGCATAGTGATATTTAAGTATGGAGAAGAGAAGATACCATGAACCATTCTCAAGTCGGTATGTATGCGTCTTTGTGTGACTGTAAACTGAAAGTGATCCGCTTACATATTGCAGTGCAGAAGACCTTAAATACCAATCCACTGTTTAGAGATCTCTTTCATACTTGACACTACAGGCTTTCAATTCAATGTAAAATATTGGGGAAAAAAAGGAAAAATAAAACATCACGGCACAAAAGATCTGGAGATTCATTCCATTTGACAATGAATAATATGATTATGATGTACTTATTTGGCATAAATGAACCACCATGAAACAAGATCAGAGCTAAATCTTTCAGAAGTGCAAATCCCTTCTTTATTAGTGTAGAATTATATTTTGACCTGCGAGAGTTCCCTGAACACTTGTATATTTTGGAAGCACTGTGGGTGAGAGATTGATTAATACAGATATGGAGTCCACCATGTTACGACTTACCATTTCCAAGCAGGGAATGTGATATTTCCAGTGTCCTTCAGGCTCCTCATTCCTGTTGTCCTCCCTAATTATTCCTAACCTCCCTCTAAACACACAGAGACAATTTGCTTTTGAATCATTTGTTTCATTATCATCTTCCTGGTTTAAGACAATATTGTTATTATCAGTCTTTCAGCATGGTTTCCACTTTTGGGATCTTATTGCAATTAGATAGGGGCAGCTTAAAAAGGCTTACAAATGTGGAAGTAGTTTTGAAATTACTTAAGTTGGAAAATTGTTTAAAGAAGAGTGTCAAACTAAATATTTACTGCTGTTGTGAAAAGGTACCATTTATGCTGACTTAGGATTGTTAGTTTCTGGCCCCCTGCTCTTGTTGTGTTGTATGACGCCCACAGCATAAAAAATTATGAGGGATGCAAACAGTCAGCCATTTATGTCACAAGAATATTTAGGGGTGAGAGAGCTCTAAATGTTACTGGACATTAATCACAGCTTAGCCAAGTGATAAGAAGTCAAACCAGTTATTCCGAACAAATCATATCCCAATTTTGAAAAAATCCAGGTGATTATATTATTTAATGACTTCACTTCTGACAAATGTCAAATAAATTTCATCAAATTTATCACAAATTTAACAAATTTTCATCCAATTGTAGCAGAGATATTTAAACAGCAGGTCTGCCACTAGGTGTCAGCATGGTGCACCATCCAACTCAGATATGCAACTGTTGTGGACCAGTGATAAATACCGTATTTACTCGTGTATAAGACGAGGTTTTTTTCCAAAAACTCTTAGTTAATGTTTAGGGGGTCGTCTTATACACGAGAGCAACCTGTGGGTGAGGATTTACGCCAAAAATTTACGACACTATGAGTTTTCATTACGAACATTCTTATTTTCAAAATAACGAATATCGGACATAGCGGGTCGGTTTAACAGTCTTATACTCGAGTAATTACGGTGAAACGTAAATACGATGTTCATATTTTCGAAATAACGAATATCAGACGCAGCAGATTGATTTTAATTGCGTTTTAAATGATAAAGAAAGGTATTTACCCAATATTATTGGTCTCATTTTTCGAAACGGTTTGTTTTGACTTTGTTCTCACTGATTCCAATTATCAGCGTTCACAGTTTTGCAATACGTCTTTGTTTCCACTGCTTTGAGTCGTGTCTTCCCTGTTGACAGGAATGCCTTCACACGTGGATCGATTTTAATTGCGTTTTAAATGATAAATAAAGGTATATACATAATATTATCACAAATTAATCCATCCATTTAACATGCATTGCGCAATACGAGGTCGTCATTTTAAAAAGCGGGAGTGACGGGGACAAGCTCTTATTTTTGGCGCGAAAACAATTCGAGTCTATCAACTTGCATTGAAATATTAATATATTGCGCAATGATGGATCCCTGGCTTCTCTTCATGTTCCGCACATCAAATTTACTGTGTTCCGCACATCGACAGACATCGGACGTAGCGGGTCGAGAACAGAACAAAACCATCCATTCATTTAACATGCATTAGAAACAATGGCGAGATGCAAAACTGTGAACGCTGATAATTGGAATCAAAGTCAGAGCGATATGATTAATATCTTTGGCTTATAATACACAAAGAAATATTCAACCACGTGTAGCCGGTCAATGATCACATGACTTGAGTCACGTGGCCAATCGATCCGCTATGTCACGGACATCGTATTTACGTTTTACTTTAAAATGATGAAATAACAGACATCATTATCAAATGATAAATAAAGGTATTTACCCAATATTATCACAACTTACGCTTTGCAGGTCGAGAACAGAACAAAACCATCCATTCATTTAACATGCATTACGCAATACTAGCGTGAAAGCATTTCTGTCAAAACGGGAAGATATTCGCTTTCATGTTAGTATTGCGTAATGCATGTTAAATGGATGAATGGTTTTGTTCTGTTCTCGACCTGCAAAGCGTATTTTGTGTTTATATTGGCTATTTGATTTTATTTATCATTTAAAATGCAATTCTCCTGCAAATCTGCAAAGTCAATGATCACATGATTTGTGAATCACGTGGCCAATCGATCCGCTATGTCACGGACATCGTATTTACGTTTTACTTCTATGTCTATTAAAATTATTATTCAATTATATCACACAATTCAATTCTGCCTTTGATGTCTTCCCATTCTGTGGCGTGAAAATTAGTAAAATTTCACTGATACCAATTATCAGCGTTCACAGTTTTGCGGCATTTGTTTCCACTGCTTTGAGTCGTGTCTTCCCTTGTTGACAGAAATGCTTTCACACGTGGATCGATTTTAATTGCATTTTAAATGATAAATAATGAAAACGCTTTGTTTTGACGCTAAGATCAAGGACGTGGAGAAATTGTGATAATATTAAGTTCATACCTTTATTTATCATTTAAAACTCAATTAAAATCGATCGAAATATTCTACCACGTGTTAGTTTTGACGCTAAGGTCAAGGACGTCACGTACATCGTATTACGTTCTACATCGTGGAGAAATTCTTGCGAAAAATAATTTGTGATAATATTGGGTAAATACCTTTATATATCATTTAAAACATATTATTTCGAAATGCTTTGTTTTGACTTTGTTCTCACTGATTCCAATTATCAGCGTTCACAGTTTTGCATTTCGTCTTTGTTTCCACTGCTTTGAGTCGTGTCTTCCTTGTTGACAGAAATGCTTTCACACGTGGATCGATTTTAATTGCGTTTTAAATGGATTGATGGTTTTGTTCTGTTCTCGAACAATTTGTGATAATATTGGGTAAATACCTTTATTTATCATTTAAAACGCAATCAAAATCGATCAGCTCTGATATCCGTTATTTCGAAAATATGAACATCGTATTTACATTTTACCGTATATACTCGTGTATAAGACGTCTAATATCTTAAATTTTGAGCATATTTATGTTTCACTTTTAAAATGACCGCCAAGCTTCAGCTTAAGCTTGAATGGTAGCAGAGCCGATATCTCTTGAAAAACCAACTCGTCTTATATTCGGAAATTGTTTTTTTTCAAGTAAAATAACCTCAATTTTGGGGGGTCGTCTTATACACGAGTCGTCTTATACACGAGTATATACGGTAGTTTTGCATTTATTACACAAATTCTTCCATTCTTGATGTCATTGATGTAGCTTAACATAGATTTGTGAAAAGTAAGTAGTTCTCGTAATAATTTCTTGCATAAAAGACATATTTATACAAGTCAGTGAGTCCGAGAATCCAGATCCAGGTCTGTGTTATAGATCTACATATAGTATTTACCGCGGTGATAGTGGCGCTGCCACAAGATCAGTTCGCCTGAATGATAATGCAGAACTTTAGCTTCTTTCCAATCTCTGTGTTAAATGTCACTGATTGTAGGGATTTTAGGAGACATGAGACAATGGATTATTAAAATCACAAATATCTCATTCCGATCCATACCTAAGGGAAATATTGGCTGTGATTAAGTATAAAGGTTAGTTGGCTGATATGGCTATGCTCTGGCTGTGTTGTGTATGTCCAGAATAGCATGCAATGGATGGATTAGTTCAGATTTTTAGCTAGGCACTGTTCAAAGCTTTCCACCCCAAGTGTTTGTATAAACAATTAAACATACATTTGCACAGTTTTATTGTTGACTGTCTGTCTTGTTTGACTTTGGCAAGCTGAGACGGCCTTCAATTATTTTTTACACTTTCAAGATTTACACTGGTCCTTGTTATCAAAGATCATCTGTGCAAATTAAAGAATCAAAGCTGTCCATTTTTGCCATTTTATGTCAAATAAGTTCACAAAAGCCTGTTGTCGGGGGGACTGCAACCAAGCATTGAGATGTGCACAGATGTCAGACAGGTTGAGTGCGTGGCTGCCCTCTAGGGAGAGCGTCTTCATGCTTGTACCTTTATGGACTGTCTGGTATCAAGGGTTGAGTGTGTGGCTGCCTTCTAGGGAGAGCGTCTTCATGCTTGTACCTTTGTGGACTGTCTGGTGTCAAGGGTTGAGTGCGTGGCTGCCCTCTAGGGAGAGCGTCTCCATGCTTGTACCTTTGTGGACTGTCTGGTGTCAAGGGTTGAGTGCGTGGCTGCCTTCTAGGGAGAGCGTCTTCATGCTTGTACCTTTGTGGACTGTCTGGTGTCAAGGGTTGAGTGCGTGGCTGCCTTCTAGGGAGAGACTCTCCATGCTTGTACCTTTGTGGACTGTCTGGTATCAAGGGTTGAGTGCGTGGCTGCCCTCTAGGGAGAGCGTCTTCATGCTTGTACCTTTGTGGACTGTCTGGTATCAAGGGTTGAGTGTGTGGCTGCCCTCTAGGGAGAGCGTCTCCATGCTTGTACCTTTGTGGACTGTCTGGTGTCAAGGGTTGAGTGCGTGGCTGCCTTCTAGGGAGAGCGTCTTCATGCTTGTACCTTTGTGGACTGTCTGGTGTCAAGGGTTGAGTGCGTGGCTGCCTTCTAGGGAGAGCGTCTTCATGCTTGTACCTTTGTGGACTGTCTGGTGTCAAGGGTTGAGTGTGTGGCTGCCTTCTAGGGAGAGACTCTCCATGCTTGTACCTTTGTGGACTGTCTGGTGTCAAGGGTTGAGTGCGTGGCTGCCTTCTAGGGAGAGGCTCTCCATGCTTGTACCTTTGTGGACTGTCTGGTATCAAGGGTTGAGTGTGTGGCTGCCTTCTAGGGAGAGACTCTCCTTGCTTGTACCTTTGTGGACTGTCTGGTGTCAAGGGTTGAGTGCGTGGCTGCCTTCTAGGGAGAGGCTCTCCATGCTTGTACCTTTGTGGACTGTCTGGTGTCAAGGGTTGAGTGCGTGGCTGCCCTCTAGGGAGAGCGTCTTCATGCTTGTACCTTTGTGGACTGTCTGGTGTCAAGGGTTGAGTGCGTGGCTGCCTTCTAGGGAGAGCGTCTTCATGCTTGTACCTTTGTGGACTGTCTGGTATCAAGGGTTGAGTGCGTGGCTGCCTTCTGGGGAGAGCGTCTTCATGCTTGTACCTTTGTGGACTGTCTGGTATCAAGGGTTGAGTGCGTGGCTGCCTTCTAGGGAGAGCGTCTTCATGCTTGTACCTTTGTGGACTGTCTGGTATCAAGGGTTGAGTGCGTGGCTGCCTTCTAGGGAGAGCGTCTTCATGCTTGTACCTTTGTGGACTGTCTGGTGTCAAGGGTTGAGTGCGTGGCTGCCTTCTAGGGAGAGACTCTCCATGCTTGTACCTTTGTGGACTGTCTGGTATCAAGGGTTGAGTGCGTGGCTGCCCTCTAGGGAGAGCGTCTTCATGCTTGTACCTTTGTGGACTGTCTGGTATCAAGGGTTGAGTGTGTGGCTGCCCTCTAGGGAGAGCGTCTCCATGCTTGTACCTTTGTGGACTGTCTGGTGTCAAGGGTTGAGTGCGTGGCTGCCTTCTAGGGAGAGCGTCTTCATGCTTGTACCTTTGTGGACTGTCTGGTGTCAAGGGTTGAGTGCGTGGCTGCCTTCTAGGGAGAGCGTCTTCATGCTTGTACCTTTGTGGACTGTCTGGTGTCAAGGGTTGAGTGTGTGGCTGCCTTCTAGGGAGAGACTCTCCATGCTTGTACCTTTGTGGACTGTCTGGTGTCAAGGGTTGAGTGCGTGGCTGCCTTCTAGGGAGAGGCTCTCCATGCTTGTACCTTTGTGGACTGTCTGGTATCAAGGGTTGAGTGTGTGGCTGCCTTCTAGGGAGAGACTCTCCTTGCTTGTACCTTTGTGGACTGTCTGGTGTCAAGGGTTGAGTGCGTGGCTGCCTTCTAGGGAGAGGCTCTCCATGCTTGTACCTTTGTGGACTGTCTGGTGTCAAGGGTTGAGTGCGTGGCTGCCCTCTAGGGAGAGCGTCTTCATGCTTGTACCTTTGTGGACTGTCTGGTGTCAAGGGTTGAGTGCGTGGCTGCCTTCTAGGGAGAGCGTCTTCATGCTTGTACCTTTGTGGACTGTCTGGTATCAAGGGTTGAGTGCGTGGCTGCCTTCTGGGGAGAGCGTCTTCATGCTTGTACCTTTGTGGACTGTCTGGTATCAAGGGTTGAGTGCGTGGCTGCCTTCTAGGGAGAGCGTCTTCATGCTTGTACCTTTGTGGACTGTCTGGTATCAAGGGTTGAGTGCGTGGCTGCCTTCTAGGGAGAGCGTCTTCATGCTTGTACCTTTGTGGACTGTCTGGTGTCAAGGGTTGAGTGCGTGGCTGCCTTCTAGGGAGAGACTCTCCATGCTTGTACCTTTGTGGACTGTCTGGTGTCAAGGGTTGAGTGCGTGGCTGCCCTCTAGGGAGAGCGTCTTCATGCTTGTACCTTTGTGGACTGTCTGGTATCAAGGGTTGAGTGCGTGGCTGCCTTCTAGGGAGAGCGTCTTCATGCTTGTACCTTTGTGGACTGTCTGGTATCAAGGGTTGAGTGCGTGGCTGCCTTCTAGGGAGAGGCTCTCCATGCTTGTACCTTTGTGGACTGTCTGGTATCAAGGGTTGAGTGCGTGGCTGCCTTCTAGGGAGAGCGTCTTCATGCTTGTACCTTTGTGGACTGTCTGGTATCAAGGGTTGAGTGCGTGGCTGCCTTCTATGGAGAGGCTCTCCTTGCTTGTACCTTTGTGGACTGTCTGGTGTCAAGGGTTGAGTGCGTGGCTGCCCTCTAGGGAGAGACTCTCCATGCTTGTACCTTTGTGGACTGTCTGGTGTCAAGGGTTGAGTGCGTGGCTGCCTTCTAGGGAGAGGCTCTCCATGCTTGTACCTTTGTGGACTGTCTGGTGTCAAGGGTTGAGTGTGTGGCTGCCCTCTAGGGAGAGCGTCTTCATGCTTGTACCTTTGTGGACTGTCTGGTGTCAAGGGTTGAGTGCGTGGCTGCCTTCTAGGGAGAGCGTCTCCATGCTTGTACCTTTGTGGACTGTCTGGTATCAAGGGTTGAGTGCGTGGCTGCCTTCTAGGGAGAGACTCTCCATGCTTGTACCTTTGTGGACTGTCTGGTGTCAAGGGTTGAGTGCTAGGCTGCCTTCTAGGGAGAGACTCTCCATGCTTGTACCTTTGTGGACTGTCTGGTGTCAAGGGTTGAGTGTGTGGCTGCCTTCTAGGGAGAGACTCTCCATGCTTGTACCTTTATGGACTGTCTGGTATCAAGGGTTGAGTGCGTGGCTGCCCTCTAGGGAGAGGCTATCCTTGCTTGTACCTTTGTGGACTGTCTGGTGTCAAGGGTTGAGTGTGTGGCTGCCTTCTAGGGAGAGACTCTCCATGCTTGTACCTTTGTGGACTGTCTGGTATCAAGGGTTGAGTGCGTGGCTGCCTTCTAGGGAGAGCGTCTTCATGCTTGTACCTTTGTGGACTGTCTGGTATCAAGGGTTGAGTGTGTGGCTGCCTTCTAGGGAGAGGCTCTCCTTGCTTGTACCTTTGTGGACTGTCTGGTGTCAAGGGTTGAGTGCGTGGCTGCCTTCTAGGGAGAGACTCTCCATGCTTGTACCTTTGTGGACTGTCTGGTGTCAAGGGTTGAGTGCGTGGCTGCCTTCTAGGGAGAGACTCTCCATGCTTGTACCTTTGTGGACTGTCTGGTGTCAAGGGTTGAGTGCGTGGCTGCCTTCTAGGGAGAGACTCTCCATGCTTGTACCTTTGTGGACTGTCTGGTATCAAGGGTTGAGTGCGTGGCTGCCTTCTAGGGAGAGACTCTCCATGCTTGTACCTTTGTGGACTGTCTGGTGTCAAGGGTTGAGTGCGTGGCTGCCCTCTAGGGAGAGGCTCTCCATGCTTGTACCTTTGTGGACTGTCTGGTGTCAAGGGTTGAGTGCGTGGCTGCCCTCTAGGGAGAGACTCTCCATGCTTGTACCTTTGTGGACTGTCTGGTATCAAGGGTTGAGTGCGTGGCTGCCTTCTAGGGAGAGCGTCTTCATGCTTGTACCTTTGTGGACTGTCTGGTGTCAAGGGTTGAGTGCGTGGCTGCCTTCTAGGGAGAGCGTCTCCATGCTTGTACCTTTGTGGACTGTCTGGTGTCAAGGGTTGAGTGCGTGGCTGCCTTCTTGGGAGAGCGTCTTCATGCTTGTACCTTTGTGGACTGTCTGGTGTCAAGGGTTGAGTGCGTGGCTGCCTTCTAGGGAGAGACTCTCCATGCTTGTACCTTTGTGGACTGTCTGGTGTCAAGGGTTGAGTGTGTGGCTGCCTTCTAGGGAGAGACTCTCCATGCTTGTACCTTTGTGGACTGTCTGGTGTCAAGGGTTGAGTGCGTGGCTGCCTTCTAGGGAGAGGCTCTCCTTGCTTGTACCTTTGTGGACTGTCTGGTGTCAAGGGTTGAGTGTGTGGCTGCCTTCTAGGGAGAGACTCTCCATGCTTGTACCTTTGTGGACTGTCTGGTGTCAAGGGTTGAGTGCGTGGCTGCCTTCTAGGGAGAGGCGGTTCTCCTTGCTTCTCCCTTTGTGGACTGTCTGGTGTCAAGGGTTGAGTGCGTGGCTGCCTTCTAGGGAGAGGCTCTCCTTGCTTGTACCTTTGTGGACTGTCTGGTATCAAGGGTTGAGTGTGTGGCTGCCTTCTAGGGAGAGCGTCTTCATGCTTGTACCTTTGTGGACTGTCTGGTGTCAAGGGTTGAGTGCGTGGCTGCCCTCTAGGGAGAGACTCTCCATGCTTGTACCTTTGTGGACTGTCTGGTATCAAGGGTTGAGTGCGTGGCTGCCTTCTAGGGAGAGACTCTCCATGCTTGTACCTTTGTGGACTGTCTGGTATCAAGGGTTGAGTGCGTGGCTGCCTTCTAGGGAGAGCGTCTTCATGCTTGTACCTTTGTGGACTGTCTGGTATCAAGGGTTGAGTGCGTGGCTGCCTTCTAGGGAGAGCGTCTTCATGCTTGTACCTTTGTGGACTGTCTGGTGTCAAGGGTTGAGTGCGTGGCTGCCTTCTAGGGAGAGACTCTTTATGTTTGTACCTTTGTGGACTGTCTGGTGTCAAGGGTTGAGTGGGCTGACAGGACAGACACGTCCACACTTGAATTCTCCTCACTCACTCCACATTCTACTAGTTGCTATCTGTGGTAATTGCTGCACATATTAGAATAGGCTATATGCAAATTCATGTAAATTCATACCTTTGTACTTTAACCTTCCAGGAACATGGAAATATTGATTATCAGTCTGTAATTATACATGTGCATGCTCTTTAAGCATCTGGTTTGAGCACATGTGTTTCATGCCCTCACTGCAGGCTCATGAATCTTGTCCAGAAATTAGCATGCAAGTTGAATGGACTATTTACACTTTTGATAATTGCCAAATTGATCAAAATGAAAAAGAAAAGCACTAAAATGCACAGGAAACAACAGAGGTAGGGTGTTGAATATATTAAGTATTAAAAGTTAAAATCCATCGCTCAGCAGTGGAGACAACTAACTGTAAGGCACATGGTCCAACTATGTACAGTAGTCTTAATATGTTTAGCAGTGTTCTCGAACCAAACAAGATTCCACCAAACATGCTTTAAACTTCAGATAGAATTGATCTAGTTTGATTAGTTATGATGAGTTATAGTGAAAGGTTATAGTGAAAGGCATTATAACATAAGGATACAGACCAGGGAAAACCATAATATCGTCATTTAGTTTTTATGTTCTTTGCTATCTCTGCAAATCATAGGAAACGCCAACAAAGATACCCTTTCATTGTTCATACCATGAAGTAAATATGTTTTATTTCTCCATGTTCATACCTATCTTAATTCCAGAGATAATGATTGAATTTCTTGTGAATCATTGACAACATGGGTAATTGGTGTGGCCACTTTGACCCCAAGGAGAACAGTATATGCATTCCTGTGGTGAAGGAGAAATGGGATTTTATTGCTTTTGACATACATGGGAGTAAAATGCAGTGAGCTAGATCTCCTCTTGAAAATTTTAAGTTGAAGTGGCTAAACTTGATGAGGCAATCATCACATGTTGTAAGACGTTCTCTCAAGGACAAGTACAGAGATTGATGAAGCAATAGGCCCACTCTGAGACCATCATTAGTGTTAACAACAGGCAATTCTATTTGATGGAGAAAAATATGATCCATTGAAACCAAAAAATAAGGTTTGCAGGTATGACATGTGCAGAGACAAGCCAAAAGCTGTATGTGTGTTATACTTGTTTTGTATGTAAGGTCAGTTCATGAGGCCTGTAAGTTGTGTTTGTGACTGCGAAGAGTTTATTTCTTCACATTAGTTCTGGATAGTGAGGTCTCTGGTCTACTAAAATGGTTCATTTCTATTAACCTCAGAATGAAGTTGAAAAAAATGTGCCTCTTTTTAGCTTTGTGTAGCAAAGATTCTGCAGTGAGGGGGAAGAACTTTTCTGCCATTCTGCCTGTCAACTTTGATCTTCTGCACTTGAACTACTGGTTCTTATCTATATGATGTATTTTCAGGGGACCAATGCTATCTATTTTTCATTAGACCAATTTTTAATTTTTTTTCTATTATTATTTTTTTCTCAAAAATCTAATTGCTGAGTTGTCAGGGAGCCATTTGGATACCATTACAAATATTAGCCAATGGGAGTTGAGTGCCAAATTAAATATGTAACATACCTTTTAATTGGTCAAAATTACCATCTACTCAAGTCTGCTATGGGAAAGGATTTAGTCCAGAAGACATTCTGTAAACAAGTATTCTTTCAACTTTAAGCATGGATTAATAGTTTATCAATTCATTAATTGCTAAGCACCCGGTAATAAATAAAACTTGACGTTGGTTGTGACCAAGCATTGACTTTGGTGATAAGCCATAAGATTAGAGCTAAGGTTATGGTATCAGGCTCTGTCTTTGTGTGTGTGTCTGTCTGTCTGTCAATAAAAACTTTAATATTTTGCTATATCTTATCAGCTATTTCAGATACAGTCCCCAAATATTTGCCACACATGCATCCCGTGGAGACCTAAAATAGTATGACCTCAAATATGACCTTTTCAAGGTCACAGGCTTCAAATTGTTTCAAAATCTTTAAAATTTTGATATTTGATATCATCTATTTTTGTAACAGGCTCAATATTTCTTCCATACATTCATCTTATGAAGGCCCACAATTGATATGTGTCTCCTAAAAGTTTACATTTCATACTCATGATAAAGATTTTGACATATTCTTTCAAAATGTTTAATATTTCTCAACATTTTGACAAGCCATCTGGAACACCTTTGAGAAAGTGTGCCATTTGAAATATACAGGTGGTATGTGCCTGTCACTAAATTTCAAAGGAGATATTTTTATGAAGTAAAATGGAGTACCTTTGATGGCTTTCATATCAATGAATCTTCCACATAGTTTGGTTTATGTTTTTCATTTTATTTTTAGTTAATTGAGACATAAAATATTTTTTGAAGAGATTATGCAAACATTAATGTCACAAGTATCAATTGTCCAAAGTTTTGAAGAATTGATTTTTTGTTGATTCTATTGTACCTGTTATTTTATGTGTAAAATACCACTACAATAACAAGAATGAAATCTGTCTGTGACTTTGTCCACTATTTTGTATTGTTATATCTAAAGAAAGATCCTTGTTTTCAATAAACAATCTTGTATCAATAAAAAAGAAAATTTTAAAATAATGAAAGAAGGCCAGTTTTAACTTAACCAAATACATTTATATTGCACTGAATGTAGCAAACTCCAAAAAATGCAAAAAAGTACAATTTGCACTGTATTTAATTTATTGCTCGAAATTTGTTTTTGATTTTTAAAACTCACTTGCACATATAAATTTGTTTGGTAATTCAATAACATTGTGACATATTCATTATATTATTTTAACTTTTTAGATTATTTTTGATGTATCAAATTTTTTATGCTTTAAATTTCAACTTTTAATTTGAGAGACAGTATCTTGAAAAAGGAGCAAGTTTGGAATGAAAGATATTTCCGACATTATGCCATATTATAAAGTTTTATGGTACAAGTTTTACTTAGGGTATAAATATTTTTACATGTTGATTTATTCATACTTGCAAATTTGTCTTTTCTTTGATAAAATATTATATTTTGTGAAAGTAATGTTAAAAGACTATCCAACAAAAGCACCAAATAAAATTGTTTTACTAAAACGAGAAATGCAACTCATTTTTTTAGTCTGAGGAGCATATGGTTAACAGTGGACTATTACATCACCATTTTGAGCTAAAATGGTCAAATCTTCTCGGGGTAATAGTTTAGGAAGATGTTTATTATCCAAGTGAAAAAAAAAACTTTGGGGTCACAGGATTTGGCATAGAGGCTATCTTAAAATGGAATGCGTTTTAACTCTGCTGATTTCTTGAAGTCGCAGAGCTTTTGTAGTGTGGAAAATGTCTCTCCGTCCATCTGTCTGTCAACATTTCTTTAAAAATCTTCTTCTCCAAAACTACCAGTAATATATGTTTCATATTTTATATAGAGGTAGATAAAGAGGTGAAGATTAATATTCCTTTAAATCTTAGTGATGTCACCATTGACCCCAGTGCAGTGACCTTGAGGTCACACATTTTGTATAGAGAATATCTCAGCGACCACTAATATAAGAGGACACAGAAATGTCTTATGTCATAGCTGTGTCTTCTCATACCTTTTTAGACATGTGACTTTTGACCTTGACACATTGACCTTGAATTCACAATTTGTGTACAATCAACATCTCAACCGTTAAAAGTGAATAAAAAGTTCATATTTGTTAAATATCAACACCATGTCAAACACCATATACATTTTTTACAGATTTGACCTTTGTTCTTGATACTATGACCTTGACCTTTGTATTATTGTGCAGGCCATATCTCATGAATGATGAACTGGAGATACTAAATATTGGGCATGCATGGCAAACACAAAGTGTTATCAGTGTTTGCGAAAAGATTTTTACCCACATCAGACAATATGTCCGACATTCAGCCAGCCAATGCCAGAAATTTATCTTCAACATCAGACATTTCAATGCATATGCCCTTGAATCAATTGTCACAATCTACGGTTGAACTGGAACCCTGTCAAAGTTGTGATTTCGTAACAGCAAAGAATAAGGTAGGCAACCAGAGAAATGAAAGTCTGAAGCACCCAGTGTCTTAGAAGGTGCATGATTACTGTGCATATCAGGTAAATGGGTGAAAAGTGACTGGCCTGGCCTGACTGTGCCTCATGTAAGAAAATTGTGACAAGGTTTCTAGTCTGAAGCGATCACAAGCAAATTGATTGTTTGATTGATTGATTGATTGATTGATTGATTGATTGATTGATTGATTGATGAGATATATCAAGTTTCTTTAGTTATTTTAGATGAAAACATGATAATAAATTAGTAAGTAAGGGAGGCAGTTTTTGACGCACTTGAGTGGTAAGGAATGGGTGATCGCTGACATAGATCAACAGAGATCAACACTGACACACTGAAGCATTGCTACTATCAGTTATATTCTATTGGTATATAGGCACAGAAATGTGGATAGTCACAATGATATGGTACACAGTTGTGGTCAGATCCTTGATAAAATCCCAATACATGAGTACTATTGGGTTGATGTACTGTGATGAGCAAATTAGAGGGGTGGATTTCATAAACTGGTACTTAGCAGCCTTTACTTCCTGAATAAATCTCAATATTAATTGCCAATGTTGGACAGCACTATTCAATGTCTGAGAATATTAGGAAAAAGTGGACACCTTAAAAGTTGAGATTCTCTTTACAAAGGTGTAGCATGATTTCAATTTGTGATCTTGTTGAACACCAAAGAAAAGAGTTTCTTTGGCGTTGAATCTGTTTCACCTTTCGAAGAAAAAGGCAACAATGTCCTGAAGAGCAGGTCACCTAAGCTTTTCTGGGTAGGTTGAATAACACCCAAAAGCCATGAAAATGTCCCAGCTGAAGTAGAGCAGATCATAAGAATTAGAGTCAGGACCAAATTATCTTGCTGATGATCTCACTTGCTCAGAAATGCCTATTTAACCTGGCCAAGGTTCTTTTTATTTGCCTTTAAATACCTTTATGGCCACCAGATTTTTGAATATTTTATTACTATCACAGTACTTATTTGTGGTGGACCCACATGACCTGAACTTGTATTTTCATATTCATCAGAATAGCATGACCCTCAGATGAATTTCTCTGACTTTATTCTATATTGAGTCATTTTTCTGATCACATTCTAAATTGAGTCATTTATTTGACCACAAAATCGCATTAAAAATAATCACCGATTTCAATATCTTTGAATTTAAGGGAAAGTAAAAAGTGGGATGAAAAGTAGTATGGATCGAGAGAGAAGTGTATTGGCTGTTTACATGTTTGAATCATATTCAAACAAGATTTTTTATTTGTGAAACACACAAAACAAACAGTGTGAGATATTTATAAAAGATCATGAAGCAATTCAGGTGGAATGCAATTCAGGATAAGCCCTACTTTGAAACACAATTAATATCGACACGATAGAGATACATTCTCTGAAGGTCATGATCTATAAACTTGTACAGATCTCTCTCGCAATGACCCAAGATGACATTATTTAAAAAAAAGATAAGTCTGAAATATATATTTCTTACGAATAAGTTCTTTTCAAACAGAATGATTTAAAAATTTGTAATTCTTTATTTTGTAAATCACCATAAACATTGCCGTAAAAAAAATTCATGGTCATATTTATATATCTCCATTTTATAAAGATGTCTAAATTTTATTAAGATGAACATGCTTTTTTTCAATTTCTTTCATTTAAAAAGTGACTGGCCTTAACGGTTGAATTGTCCTGATGAGACTCCACAATTGAAGTAGACCTTATACAAGTAGTGCCCAGTGCACATGTCATGCCATGCTGAACATGACTCTCCCAACTTTTCTTTGTGTGGCATATCCATTCATTGTCAGCAGATTACATGAGACCCTCAGTGGTTGAGACTGGAGGTGTGTCTCAGAGCAAAATATAGGACCCAAACTGTCCTGATGTCTATATGCTGCACCGTTCCCAATTTACACATACATACTTCTCTTCAGAAGATCAGTGCTGTCAATTTTCCAAAATGGGAGAAATTATTGAAATTTCATAACTGAAACTCTACCATCTCAAATGGACCAGTTGGAGGTTGAAGAGCCCTGTGGGCTACTGCAAAGAATATCGTAAGTTAAACATTTGTTTTGTAGAGTGAGATATTGTACAATAGGGTGGCTTTGCAGAAATAGATAAGTTATGTCTGATACGCAGTGACAGATACTGATTGATATCAGATATAATAATGTACATGTCTGGTGTTATCAGGGTCTGCATTTTAGGCTTGTTGTGTAATTGAGAGGCCGGTATTTTTTGTGTATTATATCATACAGTTCAGTACTTCTATAAGCATACATGTTTATGTAATGGACTCATTTGTGATATACATTTTGACCCTTAACCCAAATGTCAGGGTATGTTTGAGACAATTTTCAATAAAAGATAAACATGATTATAAATGCCAAAATAACTTTATTTTATATGCATTATGTTAATTGGCTTTTTTCAATTGGTGAAATTTATAATTAAATAACGATGATACCAGTCATTCATAATATTAAAAGTGGATTATATAATCTATATCAAATATTCTTGTCCCGTTTACCTTATCCCAAAATTTCAATTGCGATTTTCAATTAGAAATTGGATTGTTATCTTTAGAAAAAGTGGAATGTTTTATATTTGAATAAGAATACATTTTTATACTAGTATTTAAAATTATGATATTTTAAACTCTTTATTTAGCAGTTTGGTCAGATTTTTTATAGTAATTTAAACATGTTTGTTGAGTCTGGTGTTTTTGTGATCTTAAAAGTTTAAACATGAATCTCTTGAGACATATAGGCTACGCACATAAAGGTGATCTTTTGATGTTTGTGATCCAACCAGCCTGAGTGTAGTGCATTACTTCATAGAAAATCAATGGGCTTATCTCTGATAAAAATATCAAAAGATTCATTAGAAATTGTTGTTAAAAAAGTTCGGTTATTTTAGAATTAAGGTATTTAACAAGAGAGTAGTTTATTGGACAGATTAGACAATGATTCCCAATTCTATTTAATTTCAGAGCTTCATATATGAAGTATATTTTCATATTAAATTGCTTCATGCCAAATATATTATTTTGAAAGCAGGGTCTGATAATAACCAACCAGGTTTGTTCCTGCAGCCATGCTTGTTCATGAGAAAGTTTAAAAGTTAAATATAGATTTTTCCAGTCCATGTTGCAATGGAACAGAAATAACTTATTTCAATTTGATATGATTTGGTTGAAGGGATAGGAGTTAATCAACTTCACAAGGGGAGGAAAGGTTCATAAAATTGTGTATACTAATCAAACATTTCACTGAAAAAAATCAGTTAATCTCTGTAAGAAACTAAAATTTGTGTAGTTTCTAAGTGATGTGGGAAAAAGTTAGCATGCTGTGAGATTCGGCATGCCTGCTTTTGTTTAGCATGTATTTCTAGTCAAGAAGTTATCCATATATAATCCATTATTGGTAGGCACATGATTGACTGCAGGTTTCATTGTCAAGTTACAGCTAGATTTATTTGGAGATGCAGAATTTAAATTGGGACACAGGTCATTTAATAGTACTCCTGGTGTACAGGAATATTTTATGACATGAAAGGAACACACAGAATTATGATGAATGGATATTTGTCTATTCATAGTCCAACTTAAGAAAATAAAAGAAAATGTTTACTCCATATTCAATTTGGTAGTTGAAATGGAAATATTCTTTATAGATCCAGAGGATGTCAAGAAATAGATGTTTATAAAGAAAACGAACTATGTTATCATTGATCATAGATTGTGAAATATATTACAACAATAGGAAGTGAATAACTAAAGTATTCTCACAATGCCATGACAAGTATGTTATGTCTGATGTTTTTTCACATTCCTTGGATTCAGGGCGATACAGCATTTACCACCACTATGCGAGTGGGTTGAACAAGGATATGGAACGAGGGGGAGGGGGGGCTGGGGAGAGGAGGTGAATATTTGGTTTGGCAGAAGCTTTGGGCAGGTCTACAAAATGACTCTCATTTGACCCAAAGTTGAGCAATAATTTTGAATGAATGATGCTCACCAGACGAATATGCAAGCCCCTGGATGGCCTGCAGACATCCATATATTTGGCCCGGTATTCTCTGCTCTCGGCCCTCATATCTCCATCATAAAAACCATGATACTTTTTTTCATCATATGTCACAGGTCAATTTTGATGCAGTGTACATTGTGGAGCATAGGTGTAATTATGACAGAATTATGCATGTCTATTTTTCCCCAGGATTTTTTTGGGGCTAATACATGACTAAAATACTGTTATTTCCTTATTTATTTTTGTTTGCACAAGGTCATCTTTTGATATTTTAAAAAGCTAAATTTGTAAACAGTGACATTTGGGAAATGAATTTTGTATTTCTCCTTTATATTCATTTTTGTCTTCAATTTGAAATGTGGATAGGTTTTTTGTTTGTTTTGTGTTTGTTTTTAATGTAGCTAAATAAATGTTTGGTTCATATAATATGGAGAGTCTGAAATGTAAGATGAAAAAAGGCATATATCTGATTGGCTAAATCAGCCATAAAGTAAAATTAACTATGGCCACAAAGTATGATGAATTTCTGGGGACTATGAAAGAGTTTTCGACCCAGCACCTCTGCCTCTGAATTTTAGGAGACAGCGAAGGTAACTAAGTAATTTTGACGGTGACCTCTTGTGCAGATGCCTTCCTAATTTTCTGGTGATTCTGGGTCCCAGCCAGTTTGTGTCAATGCACTGAGGGATAGGCAGTTCTTCTTGGGTGACGCACAACTATAACATATTTATGACGTGCAGCTCTGATTCACTTCAGTTTGTTTATAATCTCCTATGGGTTAGGATGTCTATGGCTTGTCCATTGAAGGCTTCATTTCCACTGTGAAGGCATATACAGCTCTGGGAGTTTGCAAGCCAGATTTTGATATTGAACTTACATTCACAGGGAACTTAATGTAAAACTGACATTTTAAATCTTATAAATATCAGATGGGGAGACAGGATGTGAAGGTAGAAATCATCGTTCACATAAGAATTCAGCGTAGTTTTTCATTTTAGCAGACTAGAAGTGTGACTCTTTGGAGACAGCTAAAATGCATAGCAATTAAGATCAATTTTATGAAATGTTTGAGGATAGCCAGGAGAGGGACCCAGTACTTGAGAGATGCCTGGAAATGATACTTAGACACTGGTGAGTCACATGCTTTCAGACTTTAAGTCAGAAATGTTTTGAGTTTCACAACAAACTATACTCAAGTTTAATCATTTTGTCAAATGTATTTGATTATTTGTTTTCTATGTTTTACCTCTGTCATAGCTCACAAATTATTTGAAAGGACCAGTGAAACACACGTTCACTTGGCTTTGATTAATGTCCTCAAAGGTGTATATGTCAACAAATAAACGAACAACTGATTGTATATTTGTCACAAATCTCAATTAAGATTTTTTTGTGTCAAACAATATGTACACTTGCACTGACATTCACTTATTTTCTTTCTTTTTTGCTTTATTGTTTTTTTTAATTTGTTTTTGAAGATCATATTTATTTGATGATTCATTAAGAGGCAGTGTTTTGAAGTGTTGAGCACTTCTCTGTCTGCAATAAAAATAATGAGTTTTTAAAAAATTTCATTTAAGACATGTGTAGTAAATGACACATGGGGCAATTGACATTACACAAGCCAAACATTTGAAAATATCGTAACCTTTCAGAGTCACAGTGAATTGATTGACCTTAAAAGTGGTTAAAATGGGACCTCACAAGATATGATGATATTGAGTTTGCTTCTGTCAAGATGTAAGAAGTGATATTGACAAATATGTCATAGTGTATAATATTGTTATCTATACTCTGAGAAAACAGGACGTGGTGAGGGAAATAATTCTTCTCTCATGTATTGTGTTCCCCATGTCTGAAATGTGCTCTTTCTTTATATAAACAATTCAAAAGAGAGTTCATATTTGGTTGTCAGTAAGGAAAATTCATATTTGGTTGTCAGTAAGGAAAGTTCATATTTGGTTGTCAATCAGTAGAGTTCTTCTTCAGTGGTCTGATAAGAGAGTTAATTTTTGGAGGTCAGTAAAGAGGGTTCATTTTAGCAATCAGTAAATAGAGTTTATATTAGGCTGTCAGTAAGTTCTAAGTACAACTCTCAATGTCATAATATACTGTGA
Organism: Amphiduros pacificus; assembly: GCA_949316495.1. Taxonomy (NCBI): domain Eukaryota; kingdom Metazoa; phylum Annelida; class Polychaeta; order Phyllodocida; family Hesionidae; genus Amphiduros; species Amphiduros pacificus. The sequence goes on from OX439005.1 coordinate 12,147,213, forward strand.
ACTTCACCTTAACAAAGTGTGACAGTAAACAAATTTATGTCAGTTCAGAAGGAATGTGCATATGAAGCAAGAACCCCCAAAAAAGAATTCAGTTTCAGGCTGAACATTTTTTTTCTCTTCTCATTCTCTACAAAAATCAAGCTTTTGAATATAAAAAAATATGATACAAGATCTTTCAGTGAAGAGGCAAAAATACACCAGAACTACAAATTTTATTCACAATATTTAGGGCTTTATTGAGAAGTTGATCACAGGGACAAAAAGGATTACGAAATGCACACCATTGTGAAAGAGATTGATAATTATTGCTATAAAGTTCAAACAAGGATACCTTAGAGATAAATGTACAACTTACAACTTAGTTGGTCAAGAGCATAGAATTTTTATCAGTGTATCAGTTGAAGTTATTTGTTCATCATATTGGTTTGGTCCTTAATTTCTACAGTATTCTCTTTGAATTGTGAAAGCATTGGTGAAACCTGACTTTCAGACACATTTTCTTTACATAACATGAATGTTTATACCCTAAACAGTGCTTTTATGTAGTAGTACCCAAAATATTCTCTGTTAACAAATTTCTGTGGCACTTGAAAGTTGATCAGTTGTCTGCTAAAACCTACACCAGCAATTGAACACTTTGTCAACAAGCTTTGTTTAGCTGGTATGTGATCTTGTGTAAACACCTAATGAGTTACCAGTTGTGCACCTGTCCAGCTTGGGAAACAGGGTGAAGATGTTTTGTACAATTTATTGCCAGGAGTATACTTCAGAACAACATAAGATTATTTTAATATTATTTGAATCAATGAAATAACTCATGGCCGTGAAAAATATTTTATGGTTGTGACAAATATCTTATGGTTGTGAAAGATATATCATTTATGGGAAAAGTATACTATTTATTTGAAAAGTATCTTATGCATATGAAAACCTTTCTGTCAAAAAGGGAAGACATGACTCAAAGGTTGCATGGAATCCCCCTTAACTTGAAGGCCGTGATATTGAAAAAGTGACATTAAACCCTTTGATCACTGGTTTGGCCTTAAATCACAATGACTTTGAATGGCAAAACTGTGAATGCTGATAATTGGTATCAGTAAAATTTATGATATGACCCTCTTTGATGAAATTTGGGGTTTTTCACACCATTGAATGGGAAGACATCAAAGGCTGCATGGATTCCACCTTAAAAGCTGGGCTGTATAGAATTTTTTAAAACTTTTTTTTTGCAAACATATATAATATAAAAAATAATGATTTCTTCATTTATAACTTCATAAATATTCATCCGTTTTTAATCAATTTACCACCAAAAGAAAGCAAAGAAAAGGCACTATCATCATGATAAGTATTATCTTCCAATTCATTCTCTAAATAGTGGAAAAAAATGGCCAAAAATGTGTTGCTCCAATTTTGACAATTGGTAAACAACACCTCCTATGACTTACGGAGCCCCCTGACAGTTCAAAGGTCAAGGTCACACAACACACTTCCTGTTTAGTCCTGGCAGTACTTGGTGGTCACAAAAAATCATAATTCTCAGGGCAGATGTTCTTTAGTGGATTTCAGATAGATAGCCTGTATGTATGTCAATTTTAAGATCATATATTGTTTTCAGATACCTTAAACCACTGTAAAATTGCCTGCAACTTTCCAGGTTTCACCAATGCTTGAACTGACAATCCTTGTGTAAAAGATATATAAACATATTGTGTGTTGAATAATAAGGAATATTTCTATATTCTTGTATCCAACATACACTTTTTTACCTATAATTTGGGAAAACATAAAAACATACAAACTTTTACATTATAAATGGCACCCTGTCTTGTGACCTGAGCTCGGGTTCATTTTAGTCTATAGTTAACAATTTACGGTTATGATTTCTGTGTCATATTTTTTCTCAAGCTAAATTTGGTCCCATTTCTATCATCACTGAGAAAAGGTACACCCAATTGACTATCAATGTTGTAAACAGATGTCCCGAATACTCACTCAATTTATAAAGCTATGATCTGCTATGTCGTGGTTTTTGGATTAAGTTTTACAGTATTTTTGATACGGTAAGATAATTACACCACTTTTTGGCCAGATTTTATTCAAATAGAGTGTTCCAGATTGTAACAGTCAAAGTGGCATTATTACCCGGACATTATTAGAAGTTTCAACTGATTAAATAAGTAAATCTGACAAAAAGATTTATACCAAAACTGGGGTTCATTATTTTTACAATCACTGCTGATAACAAGAAATATGTGTGATTCAGAAGAGTGGTGATTGTCAAACAATTCCCAGGAGCACATTGAGCTGGGTCACATTTGAACAGTGCTTGGTAATCCGGCACACAGCAATCAGCATTCACACCATTTCTGATTGCCTGACAATTCCACTTCATGTGTAGCTTTTTTTAGCACAAAGCTGTTTGTTTTTTTAAAAAATCAGGAGGAACAGTTGAACAGCTGAGACAAGAAAAGAAGACATTAAAAAGAAGAAATGCTCAATATTTGGGGAGAGGATGGTGTTCACAAAGTATTGCATCAGACATTGAAAAGCAGCATTCAGATTTCTTCATATCAGTGTGAAGATTGGGCCACTCCAATACGGTGCATGTTTACTCAGCAAAAGTCAATCTTATAAAGAGATCTGTCAGTGCACAAGATCCCTCATTCTTTACAATCCTACCTGGCACAAAGGAGATACTACCATAAAGGTGAACAGAATTATTTACATTTATCAATCATTATTTATAACAATTTAAACACAAAATTCAAAAGGTGATTATTCAGTGATTTTCTTCTTCAATTTATCCCATTTAAAAAGTTATTGACCCAGCTCCATTTCCAATTCTAGGGAGAAAAGTTTTAAATTAAAGAGCTGCACTTATGTTTGACCAGTACACATTGCAATAAGCTCACAGGCATAGTGATGGTTCTTGTTTGTTCTCCCTGAACATGATGGGAAATTTGTGTTCAGTGGGAACTGATTGGTGAGAGTACAAGGCTCACATCTCGTCCTCTGTGATCAGAGAGAATAGGTTCAGCAGTACTAAGTACCAGAGCACTAGGTACCAGAACACAAGGTACCAGAACACTATGTACCAGAGCACTATGTACCAGAGCACTATGTACCAGAGCACTAGGTACCAGAACACAAGGTACCAGAACACCAGGTACCAGAACACAAGGTACCAGAGCACCAGGCACCAGCACAGGGCCAGGAGGAAGATGTCATGCATAGGTGATTTAGATCCTGACATGAGATACTTATCGCTTGGCCTGTTAAGCAAATAGTGTGGCTCCAGGACGGCAATGCTGACTCGATGGGTTGGTCTCATACAGAGGGTAGGTTGATCTCGTGAACCTGCCATTTAGGGGATGTGACCTTGTCAGGTCAAGGGTCATTAGGGTGTGCTCTCCCATCGTCATGACTGTCATTTAGATGCCATCTCTTGGCAGAACACTCTCTTATATTGTTATTCTTCTCTCTCTTTTTTTTCTCTGAGACTGCATTATTTCATACCCAACAGGATAGATATATATATATATATATCAGAACATACAGGGAAGTGTCATATAAGTATTATACATTGCAAGTCCAAAAACAAAAGAAAACAGAGCACAGTTTTTATTATGATTGGAAATTGGCTGTGTAAGCACTTCCACCACATATATACACATATCCATGCTGTGTGCCCCCAGGCTGAGAGGTGCTGCAGAGAAGCTGAGAACATCACACTGATAGCATGGCACAAATGAAGAATTTACCTTTTATCTGGTTCTATTTTTCAAAAGTTTTGTAAGATTATTTTCCCAATTGATTTTGTCATTGTTGTACTTAAGTATATCAGTCAGCAGAGCAGTCAAATTCCTCAGTTGCCCTGAATCATAGTGGATGCCACTCTGGAGGCTGTATGACTCCTTCTCATATGAAATTCTGTCAATGGAATTGCCAGAATAATCAAATAATACTCATTTTGTTTATTATGTCTACAAATTTAAAGGGAAGACTATGATTATTAATGTTAGTTTTTCTCTGTGTGTTTCAGTGACATGAAGAGCGTTAGTAACATCTTGGCCGGTGAGTTTCTGGTTGACATCCATCACATCTGTAGCACCAGTCAAGATGATGACATCACACAGCTTCAGGAGTATCTACTCGCAGGCCGTGGAGCAGTCCTGCTCAGAGTGCTCAACACTATCGGGGTTGAGGTGAGACCCATTTCAACAAATAATATATTCTGTTTTGACTTAAGATTTTTTTCTCAGGATTTATTTTGTGCCTGTGTCTTACATACCTTGATGTATTGTAGGGTCTGTCATGTGCACGTGAGCTTGGAGATCTCCTCATGTCCCTACTGCCACTGTGCTGTAAATTTGCTATGACTGACCAACAAAGTACACCTGGTAAGTTATGCAAATATAACAAATTAGTTGAAAAAAGAACACATGGTAAGTGTAATAAGATCCCAGTTTTATTCTGGGATCATCAGAAGTAAATACTTGACATGATATCCAGAGTTTCTGAAGCGTCCCTCAGAATGCATCTCTTCTCCTCTTGCATGATGGGGGTAAGTTGTTAGCTCCCACCACCTGACCAGTGTGGGACCTATGGTAGCAGCAACTATAAGTGTGTCCATCTGTTAACAAAACTTCTACATTTTAACATTATATTTAGCTCTAAAAGCATGAAGGACACATTAACTATAGGTCTTGCCACTGTGGATGTCATGAACCTAGTTCATTTACAGCAACAAATTTGACATGGCTCCTAAAGTATATTTCATAATTTTACCAAAGAGTTTGCATGTTATTTCCCAATGTATCCCAAGAAATTTCAATATATCTCACCATTTTGACAAGGAACTGGCAGGAGTGTCTTAGGCCTGTCAGGTGCCTTTTCACCTGAACAAAAATATCAGATAAATAATCGGACTACATAATGAAACTGTATATGTATGACAAGCTCACAAAGGTAATTTCAACACATAAAACCAAATAATTGTCATCTTGTCTTGGCTACTGCGTACAAAGTGGAAATGTCCTGGCCACAATGTCTCTCAATAGTTTTTGTTTTACATAATATTTTGCGTTCACATGCCAGTTCCCAGTGCAGATCTTAACCCATGTCTTTTTCTCTTTCATGCTCTGTTGCAAGTTACTTTGGAGAAATAAGAAAATCAGACAATACATTTACAATTCATATGGTGATATTTGTCATTCAAAGTTCAAGAGGTGCAATAATCTTCTTTAATCAGAAGAGAAGTTTCTAATGATGGAAAGGACATTCACATTTGGGAAGTCTTGATAAGACCAGTGAAATTATTATATGATGTTACAATTTATGTTAGAATTTGCCAGGTCACTCTCTTATCACTGGCTCTGTATTGCTGCTATACATGTTCTAGATAACAGCATTTCATAATCAGAATTAAAGGACATATGTACCAGGCCGTCTACATTTCTCATCATACTCTGGCTTTCATACAGATTTTTATTATTGTAAAATATTTCAGTCCATGTTAGGAATAGTAATATTCCCAGAATGATATCAGTGAAAAGATATTTTAAACAATAGATGAGCAGTATTATTAAGTATTGACTGCTACTTCACATTTGGGATAATCCCTGCATCACTCTTTTGATATGAGAGATTGCCTCTCCAGCCACGCTAGCCTTCCTCTCTTTCTTACCCTCTCGATATGAGAGATTGCCTCTCCAGCCACGCTAGCCTCCCTCTCTTTCTTACCCTCTCGATATGAGAGATTGCCTCTCCAGCCACACTAGCCTTCCTCTCTTTCTTACCCTCTCGATATGAGAGATTGCCTCTCCAGCCACGCTAGCCTTCCTCTCTTTCTTACCTTCTCGATATGAGAGATTGCCTCTCCAGCCACGCTAGCCTTCCTCTCTTTCTTACCCTCTCAATATGAGAGATTGCCTCTCCAGCCACACTAGCCTTCCTCTCTTTCTTGCTAACTCTCCTCTCTCTTACCTTCTTTTGAAATATAATGGGAAAAAAACAAAAATAACAATTTACCAGAAGCCCTTAAAAAAACAAAAAATACCAATTGATTTGGCCCTTAGTGTGGTGTTTATATTTCATAATGTTCTGATAATCACACAATAGAGTGTTACTATTATCTGTATGAAGATATAAATAATTCTGGCAAGGGATAGTAAGGTAGTGTGAATTGGGTTATCTTCAGCCATATCTTATTGTGTGAGATATGTAGAGTTTATTTTATCGAGTGAAGTAGCAGGTAAACATTAGCTATCAGATTAACCAGAATTGTTTTTTTTATGTCCTGAACTTGAGAATGCAAAAAATGATCTTTAATTTGAACTGTTAATGTTTTAAATATTCTATTATGATTTGACCCTTAACTTTAGCAACTGTCTCTAACTTTGCAACTATGATTTTAAGTCGATTTTTACCTCAATCAGAATCATTTTTGTATTGAATGAATGTATGTTATTTGCAGAGGTACAGTTGGAAGGAATGGAGTCTTGTTTCACACATCTTCTGTCCATGCCAGTGTCTCCGATGTTGTCTAAGTTCCCCACCCTCACCGAGGTATCACCCCACCCCACACAGGCGACGACCCCAACACCACAGCCACGGTCCTCCTCTGACAGGCTGCAAGCAGAATGGTCACAGATACAGTACATGAGGAAAAAAACATTACAAAACTCACAGGCTGATTCTGCTCATAGTAGTAGCTCAGAGAATGAGGAGGAGACAGAAAATGGCTATCAAAGCCATCGATACCGTCGACATCCAACGTCACCTTTGTTAAAACTGAACAATTCCTTGCCACTTGGAGTATTCCCCGGGCTACTACAGGGGGATGCCAAGAATGAAACCGAGGATGATATTGACCTAAGCACAGATGATGAGTGTCATGGGAAGCATCTGAGTCCACTGGAGCTGTGTCTGCTGCTACTGAACCTGGTGAGGAACCTGTGTCATGGAGACTGCAATCAACTGATGCAGACCAAGGCGGTGTCACTCACTATTTTACCCAACTTGGTTCAGTTTTTACGAAATTTGCACACAGACTGGAATGACAGCAATGAGTGTGAGATAGCGCAGGGCTGGACTCGGGAGCATGTGTCGGTGCTCCAGTGCTTCCTGGTGCGAGTAGTCGTCACAGTCTCATCCTATGTCAGTCTCCAGTCAAATGGACTTCCATTCTTAAACAGCAGTGGTGCAATATTGACATTGTTGACCGTTGCCAAGCAGTGCTTACAATCGGTGACTGAGTTTGGACTTCCATCAAATATTGATAACGCCTTCAGCTCACCTGCGATGAAAGAACTGGTGCTTGCTCATGATATACTCTATGGAACATGGCTCCTCTTACACACGATCTTCCATGGAATTCCACTGAATCCTTCTTTTCTGAACAACGCCCTCAAACTGTTATATGAAGTTTACAACCACCATGGTTTACAAATGGTGCAAAAGGTCTTGCTGCAGTGGGAAAGATACTACATGCAGCTCAAAGAATCATCAAAAGAAGGAAAGTATGTGAAAGATCAAATGACAAATCTTGTCTCTAGTGTGGGAAAAGTAATGGGCTCTTTAAAAAAGGCTAAAATTGACTATATCCACACAATGAAATGCATGAAGCGCAAACATCGGAACTGTGAGTTTTCTCACTACCTGCACCATCACCATGATATCCTGGGGATCTCGGCAGCTACGTTTGGAGAGAACCACCTAGCATGTGGCAGTGGAGACAGTTATGGCAGTCTGGAGGTGCTACCCACGGACACTGGCCGTGGCAACCAGCAGGAGTGTGGCGTGGCACTGCTTGGAGACTTCCTTCTCAGGCTCTTCAAAGAATCAAGGTCCAGACTGTTACAGGTACAAGAGTTATCTATCTCCTTTGATGATTATTTTCCTTTCTAGTAATATAAAGGTCTGCAATTGATATTTTAAAACATGTCTTTGGCTTATGTTTTCAATGTCATCCTCTGGCAGGACATATTATCAAGGGCTGATGGGTTAGTGGGACATGTTATATTTACAACTATGTTAATACTATAGTTAGCACCATATCATATCTTTGCATTCAATGTTATATATTATTCACATCTTCCCTCATTGTGTTATATGCATTCCATACCTTTGTTTAGTATTGCTTTCAGTAATGTAGGTTATTACACAAAGAAGAAATTCCCCTTGAGAAATATGACACCAGATGATGATAGCATGGTTTTGCTTTGTTAAATGCTAATTTTCTTCCACTGACATGTAATATGCATTATAAAAGGATGGTGAGCCCAGATGTGGTCCATGAGGTCACAATGCAAACATATAGAGTCCAACACAATTTGGGAGATCTTGTAATCTCTGTTGCTGTTTGTTAAATTTCACTTGTGTCAGATGCATTTTGATAAACAAATGAGTGAAGAATAAAGTTTGATATCATAAGCCTGTTCAGAAATGTTTTTATTAAATTGACTCTATATGTATTTAAGGTTCGCACTCTGTGTTGCGTGGAGGAAGCTGGTCTATGCTGCTGTATGGTTCCGAACCGAATCATGAGGCTCCTCATCCAGAACCTGGAGGAGCACACACCCGGTATGAGGAACTACATTCTCTGCATCCTCACCAAGTCTCTGATGGATTACTGTGGGGGGTCGGCCGCTGTGCAGAAACAAGGCTCCTCCTTCTGCGCAGTATGTCGAGACTCCCCTGCTTCTAGAAAAAGCAGTGAAAGTGGCATCAGTACGTCTGGAGAGAAGCAACGCTTCCACATGTCATCACAGGAGGTGGACAGCGCTTTATCAAGTGATACTTCTAGTCAGGATGACAACTTAGCCAAGCATCCAAAATGGAGGTGTCTGCGCCAGTTTCTGTTACTGGTAAAGAATGACAATGAAGCTGTGAGCATTCAGGTGACTCAGCACTTGCTAAGAATAGTCAGTCAGGGCAGCCCGGTTTTCAAACAGGAACTGTTTTATTGTGTGTTCCTGCCTTTGTTACAAGCCATGAAGGAGATCTTTCCTAATACTGGTCTCAAAAACATTGATGGCACAAAGAATACAAGACTCAGCAGTTCAGAATGTCTGAGCAAACTTGCCAACATTCCACTTGCAGAGACGGTCGTGCAGTATTGTCTGTCAGCTCTCCCACTTCTCTTGTACTCACGAGCAGCTCAAGACATGTTCCTCAACTGTGGTGGACTCAAACAGTTGAGCAATCTGGTACAAGTGCGTAGTTTCCGGCGATGTGTGCTTAAAGTCTTTCAAGTGCTGATTGTAATGGAGGACAAACGTGATCAACTTTTGTCTCCAGATGGCACCACTGATCCTACCAGTAGATGGAGCTTTGAAAGTCAAGGTCATGGGACTACTGATCAGGATGGGGACCTGGAACTATTAGCAACTGATGGAATCTACCAGACAAGAACTTTGCATTTGTCCAATGAACAATATGATAAGGATGACATGCTTTCATCTTGGATGAATGTTGTTGAAACATTTTCCAAATTAGTCTTTGAAAATGGATTCATTCCTCCTGATACAAGTTCTCATTCTTGTCGAAATGATGATGGCAGCGAGTTTGAAAGTTTGAAATTTGAGTGTGAAAGTGAATCTAGTGAATATCTGAACAAAAACATGCCAGGTTTAAAAGATAAAAAAGACAGTTCCTCCCTTATTCCGAAAGAGAGGTGTGAGTTAACCATTATGTGTGATATCTGGAGCACATGTTCGGTACTATTCCCGTATAGCAAAACATTCCAGCACAGGTTTTTGGAAAATGAAGGGCCCAAAAAGGCACATGACATTCTCTTGGCTACATTGAAGTTGATCTGTGAAACTGACCTATCTGGAGTGGACCCTGGGACGTTGAGCCATGGGAAGGAGCGGGGATCTGAGTTCCAATGCTGGCTGTCTTTGTTGGAATCCACCTTACTCATCTGTCTCACATGCTGCTCTATAGGAGCAGTCTTCAAGAATCAGGTATTTGGTCTATTTTTAACTTCCTTCTGGCCTACTTTTGAATCATGAGTGCTAAAAATAGACACTGAGCAAGATCACATGACAAACTGCTGCTAATGAAATAATCGTATTCTGCTGAAGATGTTCATTTCATACTCCATATTTTGACATATTCTTTCAAAATGGGGCCAAACACTTCGAATCCACAATATCTCACTTTCACCATTTTGACAAGAAACTGGTGGGAGTGTTCTGGGCTCATCAATTACCATGTATCTCTCAAATTAGCATTTGTAGTTTTTTTTCTTTCTTTTCAAAATGGAATTGTTAGAGTTTACCTACTCATCAGGATTTACCTTAACTTTAGATATCACATTTCTTTCCAAACTTTGGAAAATAGCCAGCTGAAAATCTTATCAAAATGTATTGTTTAGAATAAATCAAGATTTTGGTTTTTAAACATTACATACACTTTTATAACGGAGACTATTTAAAAAAAAAAATATTTTCAATATTTTATAATGTTGCAGGAGATTCTAATGCCTGACTTGCTACAGCAAGTGAAGTATATGTTATCGAGCAGTTCTTGTCTGAAGGGGGCAGCACTGAAGGCAATGTGTGACACGCTGCTCAGCTGTGCCACTACTCATCGCAATATGAAGGATATCGTTCAGAACCACACCTTTGCAGTTATGGTAAGTTTAAAAAACATCTCCCATTTATCATTTCCAGTTCCAGACATTTAATGTCCTCTGCAATGTCATCAATTTTGAATCAAACCTACAGTATATAATAGAACAGAAGCTGCACAGCAGTGTTACGGTCAAACGTTTTTTTGTTTTTTTTCAAATCTTTTCATCAACACTATTCTCACTGCTTTACCTTTGTGATCCACCAGGTGTCTCTTGTGGCATATACAATGCATGCTGGGATAGGTTTGTAGACATGGGAGCTAATAAGATGATGCTGTGCAGAGAATACACAATGTCTTGCCTGACATAAATTAGTCATTGATGTCACAATGTGCAAGGTACCAGCAGAAACATTGAGATTGACAATGCTCTATCTGTTATTGGCTGAATTACATCATTTATAACTCAAAGGTTAACTTTTGGTATCTTCTCCTCAATTATGTTAGTTTGATGTTCGATATATATATATCTCAAAAGTCAAAGAGAAAGTTAGTACTCAAAGCAGTGACTCTGACTTGTCAATCTTAGAAGAACAAACATTGACCATTTGTGTGATGCCAAGTGATATTGATGGATATACAGCACTGTTACACACACCTTATCAACTGAGCATGTTTTGTAGGATTGTAGACTTATTGAAAAATATTGACAAGGGCTAGCCTTACTTTTTCTTTCCATAATAACAATTTTCAATATTTTCGATTTCATCATTTAAAATCTGAAATCATATCCATTATGTAATGAACCTTTGAAATCTTGAAGAAAATAGGCTCATATCTCAGGGGAAAAACACTTGGAAATAATTATAAAATGCACGTTTTATTCACTCTCATTCATTTTTGCCAAATTAACAGTTTACAGGCACCTAATTTATGGTAACTTGTCTTGTGACTAATACACAAAAATGTCTGCCAGGCCAATTTCAGACAGACATGTACAAATTCATAAAAAAACAATAATTTAAATGAAACTATCACTTATTGTGTTTTGGTCTCAGATTTACAATTATGAGGCAATGACATAGTGCACTGTGTCAATGGACGCTCCCTGTGTGAGTTTTAAGATAGGCGTTGAAACTCTATATTCTCAAGAGGACCTCAAATACATGTAGTTGTATTCTCAATGTGGACTTTGAGCACTGTTCTACTGATTTGGTTGTGGTTTGTTTGGACTTGTGCATGAAAATTGTAGCGGGAGTGGTCCTGCTTCGTATACTTGGTGTGAGGTGGAGTAAACTCTACATATATTGAATAAGATTACTATTAGCTACATTGACAACTGGATCATCCCTAGATTTTGAACTATCATTACTCCCTTTAATCTTAACCTCTTCTGAACTGAACATATTCAGTCTAATTTTGGATATGGATATTTAATTTTCAAATAAAATTTTCAATTATTGCAGACAAAATTGCCAATAAATGCTATGTATTAGAGGAAGGCAGGCAGAAATTACACACACTGATACATATCCACTGATATTTTCTTATTCTGTGAGCTAATACTTTGGGAACCATTGACCAATAGGATCTACGCCTGATATTTGTGTCTGGTAATATTTGGCATCAGAAAGGAGAAGAGAAAGATTTATTGATTACTCATATTCAAACTATTGAAATGAGCAGATAAGTAGGTGGTTTCTGAAAGTTTGCCAGGCCATGAACGTCACATTGATGTCCTCACTTGCATAATGTTGAAAACACTTGTTTGTGCCAGACAGACGTTGGTTGGTCACTGGTCAGGAACAAAAGAGTGACAGACCTTTAAATGGTCTGAGAGAATGACAAAGTCTTGTACACCAGGATGTGAGTGTTGTGGATGAGGAAACAAAGTCAATGAGGTGTTAGTTATGATGCTGGAAAAATATATGACACATTTTAATGGCGCACTGAGAAAACACTTTTATTTCCTGGTCATGTTATTTTATCTCGTTATAACATTTGAGAGGATTTAGTGAATATAAAACTATATTCCTGAAAATTAATACAACATACTTACAGTCGTAGAAGGTATGAACTATGAATTACCTTCTGACATACTTTCCAACATTTTTCCTAGAATGGAGTTATTGTGTAATTTGTATTATACATGTACAAATTGGCATTCAGGTTTATAGAGCTTGAAAATAAACTAGTTCAAGTTTCCATCATAAATTGTAGAAAAAGGAGGAAACAGTAAATGTTTGATGTGCTGTATTAAAAAGGCAATTTTCTCCAAAAATTACAAACTTTAGCTATAGTTAAAAGGGAGCATTATTACCCCCAAACCAGACATTAACCGCATTTAGTGGACTGAGACACGCAGCTTGAACATAATCGTCAGTTCAGGTTGCTCCTGCATTGACGTAGCTTGCCAGTAATATGGTCAGGTCTTTTGTGCAGCATTGTGGAGCTGTGATCCTCAGGTCAGGTAATCTGGGCTACCACACAAGAGGATACAACCAACAAAAACTAGCACACTAAATTCTTGTTTATTGTTGCAATTTGTGAATCTATGTTATCCAATATCCAATTGAGCCACCACATTATTTTTTATGTTCCACACAATACCATAATTTGCTTCATGCATTCGTGCCATAAAAGGTTTAATTATATAAAACCTTGGCTGAAACTCCATACACTGACATTTTGGGAGGAAGCCAGACAAATAAATTGTCAAGGTTTATTGAATACATTGTCTTTTTTGGCAAAAAGGGAGGGGTTAAGCGTTGTATGTATACAAATATGACATTTCCAACTGCCCTCATCCACTTGTCTGAATGGAGAAAATGAAACAACTTGTCTTTCTTATTAAATCTTTGATGGTAAACATTTAAATGTAGGTCCATTATGGTGATGTAACATGAAATTACATGATATTTTAATCTCACTTTTGTTTTTTTAGCTTCCACAGCATGGGAGCATCTGTGGGGTCCCGTCTTTGGGGTCCCGTCTGTGGGGTCTTGTCTGTGTGGTCCAGTCTATGGGATCCCGTCTGTGGGGTCCCGTCTGTGGGATCCCGTCTGTGGGGTCCCGTCTGTGGGATCCAGTCTGTGGGATCTAGTCTGTGGGATCCAGTCTTTGGGATCCAGTCTTAGGGATCCAGTCTGTGTGTCAATGTGTGTATCTGGTATTAAAATCTTTTGATTTGCTATATATTTTAGTAGCATTTCATTAAAACAACCCAAATATCTTAATGGTATGACTCTGACCTTGTGTCCATACGTTTGTTTGTCCTCCTGTCTGTCTGTTAACAAAATCATCAACACTTTGCTGTATTTTTTCAGTAGTTAAAGTTTATGTCATATGCAAACGTTTTACCAGATATGCACTCTATAAAGGCTTGCAATAGGAGGACTTTAAATATGAGCACAACCTGTTTTTCAAGGCCACAGACATCAGAATGTTGCCAAAGACTTTTTCCTATATGTTATCACCTATTTTAGTGAGACTGAAGATTTCTTCCACATCTTTGCTTTGTGAAGGCCCACAATTGATATTCTCAAACATGACCTTAAGTCATTTCTTCAGGGTCACAGACTCAAAAACTGTCACCATATACTTATATCTTAACACTTGCTTAAGTTTCTGTGTGTTGGCAAACAACATGATGTGCTTCTAGCTGGCGGGAGTGTCTGGAGCCCTGTCTATGTTGTACAGAAAGCAATATCACATTTAAATTATCAGAACAATTTGAAAAGGTGACTTAGTGTTGGAATAAAGTGTGTTTTTTTATGTCTGTCGTGTAGTGCATAGTACATTCCATTTGGCAGTGTGTTGTCATTCAAAATATACAGGGTGGAATTTAATAACATGAAAGCCATAATGCAAATGGAAAGTTTAACCTAATCTTAAAGTCATCAAAGAATATAAAAACAGCAAAGTTAATATTGACATATCATTAATAATGTTTTCAGATTCACTTCAGAGCACCATGTTAAGTACTGAGAGTCATAAATTTTGTTAAAGTAAAGTAATGTTATACAGGAGATACTATACACATTGTTCACAGTTTGGTGTTATTTAAATCACCGGTCCACAGTATTTCACTCCCAAAAAACATGCAGAGCATCATAAAGAATATCTAGCGACCGTGTTTATGGCAAATATGAAGCAGGTCATAAATCATGGAGAACATCTTTACCTTGTTCATAAAACCATATCTATATGGCAGATATATCTGGCAACATAAAATATAGTTGCCCAGCTTTCATTTTATTAGGCTGCCTTGATTTAACTGGGCATGTAACACAGGCCATACTAGTAACTTAAGTTTGTAGAAGTATGTGATATTTTATACTTTTTTTATTACGAATGAAATAAAGATGCTGATCTCGTGTCTTATTCTACAAATTGCCAAGAGGTTGAGAAACATCAGTATAAAAATATTTGAAGTGGTACAGTTTTCTATATTTTTAATGAAAATGAATAATGGATTTTCATCTTTTTCCTTTTTGGGCTTTCAATCATGAATGTGTGATCATCTATGTTGGTTTGAACAAGCAGTGAGGATATCAAAAATTAAATCAGTGAACTGTCATGGTGTGAAAAATACAGATATAGTAGGAGTTTAATGGCTGTGTGCATTGGATGAGGATTGTTTTGTGATTTCAGCACCTGCGTATTGATGACAGTGATGAGTTGGAGGTTCAGGAGCTGAGTGATTACTGCAGCACTGCCAAGGAGAGTGAGACTTGCCACACCGAGCAGGGCTATGAAGCCGACAGTGAATTCACCGCCGATGAATATGCCAAAGGTCTGATTGATAATATCCACCAGTAGCACTAATGTTAGGTCACAAGTTCAATCTTGAAATTTGAAGAATTTTTTAATTTGGTGACCAATGCCTGTTATCTTAAAGTGAAGGATATTTTGTATTTTCAGTGAGCAGTAAAGGTCGTCTGCGTGAGGCCTTACGAGTGCGAGGAGTGCGGTCAGCTACACACGTGATGCTCTATCCACAGGTCTGCCGGCTCGTACTGGAGCTCCTTCTGGAACATCCAGATGACATCCCACCAGATGGCGTTGCAGCACATACTCTTCTGAAACTAATCTCATTAGCCAAGCAGTCAGTCAGTATTGCCAGTGCCCTTTATGACCAGGTAAAACATTTATCTGTGGAAATCAGAAATTGTCATTTATAACTAAAGGAGGAGGAAATTGGAATGGATTGGTCTGTCATGGATCTTTCCATAATGCATTTCTATATCAAACCACAATGTGAAAACTTTAACATTGAAGTTGAAAATGAACATCTTTTTCCATTATTTTTATATGTGATTTTAAGATATGTTTGATATTGATATTATATTCAGATTCAAGGAAATTTAGCTGAATTGTTAAACATTAAACATTGTCAATGTAAACTCATTAATTTTATTCTTTTATGATAATTACAGGGTTTAGTCACAATCTTGATATCAGGGCTTAAAAGAATCATTTGTTCAAAAGAAACACAAGTGGACATGAAGGAGTCCACAGTAGGAGGTAGCAGCCATCCTCAGGTTGAACTTCATCTGATTCTTGACCTATTCTTGCTGATATCCCAGCAAGCATTCTCATCACAGGAACTCAAATTTTTTCTCAGCCTCTTTCATCTGGATAATGCTCCTGTGGTAAGAACATTTAGGAAAAATAAAATCTTTAATTAGTTATCAAACTTCATATTTCCATTTTATGTATTAAACAGATGTATAATATGGAATTATTACCATGAAAGTTTATTTTTGAACAATGTGAGAGAAATATTCCAATTTACATGACCATTGTAATTTTTCATCCACAGGAATCCTTATTATCAACTGCCATAGCCCTTGCAGAAACGTTCCAGTTCCAACCAACTTATACCATAACATTCCCAGCCTTAAGAAATGACCTTCGAACTGACCTTGACTTCTCAGTTCGGTCAGTAACATCTGATATTCTTACTGCATCTATCAGACAAGTGGCTCCCTCTAGTGATGATGTACACAGTGAATACCGCCAGCTTTTGAGATCCAGTAGTGTTCAGGAGGCTATTGAAATTGAACCACCCCACGTTGTGGATTATGGCTGTGGTCGTCAGGGCAATGGTCCATCCGCACTCAGTTGTGCACCAATCCAGATGACACTCAGAGACAATGGTATCTGGCCAACCAATCAGAAAGGCTTTAGCATGTCAATGTGGCTGCGATTGGAGGGAACAAACGAGGAGTTCTGTATGTTCACTCGCAGGATTAGGAAAGGGGGGAAGATGGGCAGTTTCCGTGAGAGTACCTCAGCTGAGCAAAGCACAAGTAAAACAATTTTAAATGTTTACATCATTTTAACATTCCTATGATCTTTATGAATTATTATGATAATTGCAACCAAATTAATGATTTTTTCAAAATCACTTTTAAAGTGCTTTCAGTGAACAAGAAGTTGCCTCCACGTTTGAAGGCCGCTCTAAGGAATAGTGCGCTCAACCGTCATTGGTCAGAGTCTTGTCTGCATGTTGTATCCTTGGGCTCCAAACAGCTGCGTCTGGAAGTTTGGGTAGATCCAGAAAATGCTGGCATCATTTGTAGGTAGGCAAAACTAAACTGATGTCAAGGAAACTATATCATGCTTGTGAACTATAGATTTTTAAAAAGTAAATAAAGCACTTCATTTAGTAATTACATTTTTGTGGAAAAAAAGGCTGAAATTTGATATATCCATGAATAGTTATTTAATTTTGCTATTTTCCAGATTGGTAGGTAAAGGTGCTGATCATGACCAGGAAATACTCAGTGAGGCTTGTATTCCACATTTACTGGTGTTCACCAGGTGGCAGCACATGGCAGTCTCCATCACAGAACAATACTATACACATAGGAGCAATGTCAACGTAAGTTGTATTTGAATGAGTGTTCCATCAGTATTTATGAAACAATGATATTTCAGAATATTGAAATGAAAAAAAATATGTTTGTGTATTTCAGGTGTCTGTAATAGTGGATGGATGCTATAACAAAGAAGTTGTCTTGGATTACAACCCCAAAGTGACACTAGGTGGCATCACTGACAATGATAGCCAGCTTCTTATTGGCCACTCAATGTCAGCACACCAGCGTGATCGGCCCACTGGAAATTGGCAGCTTGGGAACTTCATGCTGTTTAGAGGTAGATACTACTGACTTTATTGAACAGTTACATTTTAATATGTCACAAAAATGATTATTTGATATATTAATGCATATAATGATGAAAGATATATTTTTGCAGACTCTGTGTTGACAAAGCATACATGTTTCCATCTGTGTGCCTTGGGTCCGGATTGTGTGACCATCAGCCAGTGCGACTCCAGTGAGCAGATTGCAGAGTACTCACATTATGTGACACACGAGGCAGTGTTCCACTCTGGGCTCAGTCACGATGTCTTCACTGGCAACCATACTATCTACCTGGCTCATCTGAGGGTCAGTCATCATAGAATATTTCATCATATTATTTCAAATTAAATGCATACAACTAATAAATCATAAAATGTAATTGAATAAAATAAACTTAGATTGAGTAAGGAAAATATAATATCTATAAAAAAAATATCAAGCTGAGAATATTTTTGATTCTTCAATAAAACAATCAATGTAAGACTGGTTTTATATTATAGGAAAACTTGGTTCTGAACTACAGCCCACAACAAGCTTCGTCTTACAACTTATACAACCAGCCCTCGCCATTCAAGCAAGCAACAGGCAGTATCCGCAACATTCTCAACTCCCGGGACTCTCAGCGCAGTGTGTTCAACCCCCTCATTCACCACCCCACTGCCGTGCCTGTGCGTATGCTGATGGACGTAGCCTCACAGGTCCACAAAGGACTCAGTAATGCTGTGGATGAGATTGGTGGCATCAGCGTCTTCCTCTTCTTGTTTGCAAAGGTCAGGGCAACAGAAAAAATGTTAGGATTTTTGTCCCCCGCCTCATTGCAATCCATCAGTTCTTTAGTTCTTGAGTTAGTTCATCCACATATACATGTGTAGTGTAAGCACGATAAAGTCCCAGGGATTGCTCGGATTGTTTTGCACAGGCATATTATGTATATCAATATCTTGGACGATTTCTATTGCCATATTGAACTAATTTACTGAAAACCTTCTACCACATTCAGTGGCGGGGGACTGAGAGTCAATGCAATGTTTTTACCCTCAGCCCCTGATGTAATCAGGCTGAGGGTATTGCAGTACTCCTGGCGTGGGTATGTATGTATGTATGTATGTATGTATGTATGTCTGTATGTATGTCTGTAGCGAACATCCTTGTCATCGCGATAACTCAAGAACAAATGATGGCAGCTTCATGAAACTTGACACACATATGCATCTGGTGAAAACCTCGGACGAGTTCGATGGACGGCGACCTTGACCTATTTTTCAAGGTCACAGGAACAATTATGTGAAATCCCAAGAATCACAATAACACAAGAACGAATAATGGTAGCTTTATGAGATTTGACACACATAAGTATCTGGTGAAGACCTCAGAATTTTTTCTATGAAACATGACCTTCACCTACTTTTCAAGGTCACAGGGACAATTATGTGAAATCATCTTGTCATCGCGATAACTCGAGAACAAACGATGGCAGCTTCATGAAACTTGACACACATATGCATCTGGTGAAAACCTCGGACGAGTTTGATGGACGGCGACCTTGACCTATTTTTCAAGGTCACGGACAATTATGTGAAATCCCAAGAATCACAATAACTCAAGAACGAATAATGGTAGCTTTATTAGATTTGACACACATAAGTATCTGGTGAAGACCTCAGAATTTTTTCTATGAAACATGACCTTCACCTACTTTTCAAGGTCACATGGACAATTATGTGAAATCATCTTGTCATCGCGATAACTCAAGAACAAATGATGGCAGCTTCATAAAACTTGACACACATATGCATCTGGTGAAAACCTCGAATGAGTTCGATGGATGGCGACCTTGACCTATTTTTCAAGGTCACGGACAATTATGTGAAATCCCAAGAATCGCAATAACTCAAGAACGAATGATGGCAGCTTTATGAGATTTGAAACACACAAGCATCTGGTGAAGACCTCAGAATTTTTTCTTTGAAACATGACCTTTACCTACTTTTCAAGGTCACAGGGATAATTATGTGAAATCATCCTTGTCATCATGATAACTCAAGAACAAATGATGGCAGCTTCATGAAACTTTACACGCATAAGCATCTGGTGAAAACCTCGGACTAGTTCGGTGGACGGCGACCTTGACCTATTTTTCAAGGTCACAGGGACTATTATGTGAAATCCCAAGAATCGCAATAACTCAAGAACGAATGATGGCAGCTTTATGAGATTTGACACACACAAGCATCTGGTGAAGACCTCAGACTTCTCTTGATGGAACATGACCTTCACCTGATTTCAAGGTCACAGGGACAATTATGTGAAATCATCCTTGTCATCGTGATAACTTAAGAACAAATGATGGCAGCTTCATGAAACTTTACACGCATAAGCATCTGGTGAAAACCTCGGACTAGTTTGGTGGACAGCGACCTTGACCTATTTTTCAAGGTCACAGGGACAATTACGTGAAATCCCAAGAATCGCAATAACTCAAGAACGAATGATGGCAGCTTTATGAGATTTGACACACACAAGCATCTGGTGAAGACCTCAGAATTTTTTCTTTGAAACATGACCTTCACCTACTTTTCAAGGTCACAGGGATAATTATGTGAAATCATCCTTGTCATCGTGATAACTCAAGAACAAATGATGGCAGCTTCATGAAACTTTACACGCATAAGCATCTGGTGAAAACCTCGGACTAGTTCGGTGGACGGCGACCTTGACCTATTTTTCAAGGTCACAGGGACAATTATGTGAAATCCCAAGAATCGCAATAACTCAAGAACGAATGATGGCAGCTTTATGAGATTTGACACACACAAGCATCTGGTGAAGACCTCAGACTTCTCTTGATGGAACATGACCTTCACCTGATTTCAAGGTCTCAAGGACAATTATGTGAAATCATCCTTGTCATCGTGATAACTTAAGTACAAATGATGGCAGCTTCATGAAAATTGACACACATAAGAATCTGGGAAGACTCCACATGAGTTTGATGGACGGTGACCTTAACCTGCTTTTCAAGGTCACAGGCCCATATCAATAATTCTAGAGTAAATGATGACAGTTTCATGATACTTGACACACCTAAGCTATCAAAGGAAGTAGATTTTATGGGTTTTTTACCCCTGCATCAATTTGCCTTGGTGCAGTGACGTTTTGTTCACAAATATTGTGTGGAGCGAATGTTGTGCAATGAGTTACCAGGGCTGAGGGTTGATGCATCTCTGATGCCTATGTTTTTTATTAAGTGTGCTCCTTGCTAAGCATGCAAGCTTTAATTGTGGTAGGATTTGTAAAACATTATTTCTCTTATATAGGTATTGGAGCAAAGTGAAAGTGAGAAGCAGCAATCTCGGGCTTTGAGACTGCTCTTCACTCTGATTGGTCACAATCCTCGGCATGCCCAGGACATGCGCAGCATGGGCGGCTATGCCATGCTTGCTAAAGCCATGGCTGCCTCCAAATGTACTGTGGGATATGATGTACTCAAGGCAAGAAGCTCAAACTTTGAAATCATATTTTAAAAATAGATTCAGTCAGATAAAGATATTTATGGACTGGCTTTATAGCATCCAAATTTAAAGACATGACAGCATCATTTTCAATGCATGTATAAAATTCAAATCAAATAATTTTAGTACCAGATCTTAAAGATGAACAGGCAGATAGCCATGTTCCTACTGACAAGTTCAAGTGAATATGTTACAAAAATGAATTTAGCCACCAAGAATAATATTTTGCTGGGCTTTGTTTAGGTGTTGCTGGATGCAGCATTGACCCGTCCCATCCTGAGGTATGACACAGCATCCCGCTCCTACCAGCTGAACGAAGACACCAGTGCACTCATCCACGACACCACCGTCATCACGGACCTGCTGCTCGGGTGGAGGGTGTGGGAGAAAGCTGATGTGCAAGTCTGGCAGATGGCCTTCCTTGCCATAGAGCTCCTTTTGAGAGATTCTCATCCCAATCGAGAATTCAATGTCAAACAGTTGCAAAATGTTGGCATTGTCAGCAAGATGCTTGTCATCTGTATGGTATGTTTGTCATCTTACATATCCATATTCTGTGGGTTTTTTGTATACAGTTGATCCCATTGTGTCACCACAGTGGTATACTTCAAAGTATTGCTCAGTAAATGTGTTAATGTGGAAAAGCATCAAAACTTCTTATATTACATATGTCATAAATGTGTACATGTTATTATTGCCTACCCACAGGAGAGGATTCAGGACGCATACCCATCTCTGCCTGCACCCATCTGTCAGTCTATTGTGAACATTACTCATCTCATGATGGGGAACCCGCCTGACATCCATGTTGTCATGACAATCTGTGACTTCCTATTACTCATGCATCCTGCAGCCAGTACATATGTAAACCATATGCCAGAGCAATTCTACTTTATGCAGAAATGGGGTAAATATATTGCAAGTATTTGAATAGAAATTAATATGTAAAGCAGAACAATTTTTTCCACAATATCTCAGTCAGTTACCTGAATATTGTATGCACCTCCTTTTCACCAGGTGGCCTGACAATGTCTCGACAGTTCAGTGGGTCATACTCTGCTACCTCCTCCATGACCTCCACTCCTCTCAAGAGCATGCTGCAGTCTCAGTCTGTCTATGATATGTCTGAGGACCTGCATGCTCTAGATAACAGCGAGTCTGAAGATGGTCCAGTCACCAGTAAGCTACCAACCATTTCGTAGTAACAAATTCATTAAAATGTGTGATCTTCAGCAGACGTCTATTCCTGCTGCAATTGTATCAAAATATGCCAATATATTGTTAATGGGTGTTAATCATCAAAGGAGTGTAAAAAAAGGAATCTTTCTCTTTCATTTAGCTCGACTAAAGAGGTCACAAAGCATGCCAGCATCACCAATGGTGGGAAAGAGGAAACTTTTCAGTGGAGACCTTGGAGACGTCAATGCCAAACAGAGTAGTAATGATTCCACACCAGAGCACCAGATGGCAGCAAAGTTAGAAGGGGCTGCATTCAAAGGTGTGGACTATTTAGATGAAGAGGATGAGATGAATCGACCATTGGAAATGGAAAGTGAACAGGACAAAAAAAAGAGTCATTCATCAAATTGGGTGTCAGAACCACACCTGAGAAAAGATGAAAGTGTGTGTCAATCTAGAGTAAGCAATGACTCATCTGCTGAGTCTGGTGAGTCCCAGGACAGTGCCATACGACCCTCTTTCTATATAGAGGTCGGGTCAGAAAAATCCATGATGAGCAAGAAAGACAGACGCACTTCCCTTGATGAGGAGTTTGGTCGGCCAGTCAGGGGGCCAGCTATGAAGGTGTCTCAGATGCCTCTCATGAGCAAGGCCACAGTTAAATCTGCAGATAAAGCGGCCAGTTCCAACAAACTATCCAAAATTGTGGGAAAAATAGAAAAACTTGACATCAAGACTGAATTGAAGGTGGATACTTCTTCACCACCTGAATTTGGTCCTGATATGAATGGTAACCATGACTCCCCACAGAGGTCACCCAGGCCAACGAGACCTTCGTCGCTCAGTCCTCCAGGAGGGCTCTATGAGGGTCAAGAACCCAAGGGCAGCCCCGCCTCAAACAGCAGTGACTGGCAGTTGTATCCCAACGTAGATTCAATGAGGAGCATTCCTATCAGTATGAACAGCACACAGGAAGTAGATGCTGTTGATGACGGTGAGAAAGGACTTGTCATCATCTGCTCAGGTAAGATATATGCTAAACCTTTATTATTGCACTTAAAAATAGAATGTTACCAGCTCCCTGGATCTTTCACATTACAAAGAAAATGGTACTCAGAACAAAAATATATGAATATCTTAAGCTTGAATATGAATATCATGATCTTCAAGGTTCTCAATGGAATGATAGTTGTTTGTTGATTGATGACAGGAATGTTGGAGTTGATGTGTCAGGTTTGCGTGATGTTGCCAGAGGTGGACCGCCGCAAGCTGACCCGTGTAATCCTCAAACCTGAGGTACTACTCGTCATGGCCCACCACAACGCCTCCACCATTAGAACTGCCATCATCAAACTACTGGATGTCTACTTCCATCGAGCCTCTGAGGATGAGATAGATCTTTTCATGCGTATCCAGGGATTCCACTTGCTTGCTAGTCAGCTGCACCAGCATCAAGCAACACGCCCTCTGGTGGAGGCTTGCTTCACCATCATGATGGGACGACCTCTCACCTTGGATGATGAGTGTGTTGCTTTTCAAGTTCAAATATATTTTATGCTGTATATTTATAGCTCATATTATTAAAGACTTGATAATCTTCAACATGTTGTAGCGTTTCAATTTTTTTGCAGTATTGACACAAACATGTTGATGGAGATGACGAAGATGCAGAAGTTGGCAGTGATTCCAATCCTCTCTCTCCTAGAAAGTAGTGTATGCGAGACAGCCCTATGCCACAACACTATATGCCTGCTACTACAGGTAAACATTAACCTCCCACTTCCCAACATTAACCTCCCACTTCCCAACATTAACCTCCCACTTTCCAACATTAACCTCCCACTCCCCAACATTAATATCTCACTTCCAACATTAAATTCTCATTGTTACAATGGTCTTCTTGTTTCTTCTCAGCTTCTTTAAAAGAAAAAGTAAAACACTTTCAAAATACTGAACAATGCCCATCAGGAGTAATCCAATGTCAACCTGTCTGTCCTGATTGTAATTTTTTTTTAAATAGCTTGGAATCTCCAAATTTGACATTTGACAATTAAAATCTTTTATATTGATGATTTTTCCTAACCTTTCATGTTTATATTTATTTGTGTGCTCATTATATTTTTAGATATTTGAGAATGTCCCTGACATGGTGCCAGTGATGCTGGACAGTTGCATATTGGAGACTCTCTGCAATGTGGTCCAAGCAATCAACCGTGCAGAGCCACGCTTCACTGACCTGGGCACAGACGAGCGGCAGCTGTTACTGGAAGACGTACAGCATTTCTATAGCATCATCACAGAGAAGACATTCAGTACTAGTGGGCCGACTCACTACCAGTACCTAGAGGACTGCATGACCCTCCTCTATGGCCTGGAACAGAGAGAAACAGACTCATATGGTGAGCTCTACTCACTTGGATATTGGCTTATTTTGTTACAGTGAATATTTGAAAATGTAAATACTAGATGATAAATGCTAAACTTACTAAATTATTAGACAAATGTAGGTGAATTCCATAGCATAACAGGTTTAATGAAAGACATTTAACTGCAGGTGTTAACTCGGATGAGGTTGGGAATGTTCGAAACATCCAATGCAATGTTCTCCGAGCCATCTTTGACTTTGTGACCTCCCGTCTTGAGGCACCCCCAACTACGTTCTTCCCATTGAGAAAAACACTTTCCAGTAAAGGTATGTTAAGTGCTTCATATTCCTCTGATTGGCCTTTCACTGTTAATTAAATGTTTAATGTCCGGCTTTTGCCTATTTTGCATCGCAATGAAATAAGCATAACTAATCAAAATATGATGGAACTTTGTAATAATTACCATTACTCAGTCCAGGGTAATGCTTAAATGTTAATTAGGGGGATAATATTATTTAAATGAATGGATTCTCAGTGAAGCCAAAGTAGATGCAATAGATTTGGGACCAATGTTTAGTTACTAAATACATTAGAAATGTTGTGGTAGCTTTAAAATGTTTAGCATTAGAAATAACTTAGCTTGATAAAGATATGTCGCAAGTCATTAACAAATCACTAGATTGAAAGAAACTAAAGATGTCTTTTTATCTGGCTTGATGCACCATACACCAAATCTGAGACTTGAGGAAAACTTGGAGTTGGGCTCTGTTGACTTTAAAGGTAAAATCCTTGAAAGTAAATGCATGATAATAATATGCGTGTACATTCTCTACTTACTGAACTTACTAACTGGACTTGCACTAACATATTTTTATGTGTAATTTTTTTCTTTTCATTGTGATTGACAGTTTGTAAACTGTCTAAAGAATTGAGTTGCACACACCCTTCTCCTAATTATTTGGTGCATGTCTGTTTGATGCTAATTAGGTTAAAACACTGCTTGCCATACTTTCACTTTACCCATTAGTTTCCTGAAGATTTGAAGTATTTTTTACTTAAGTATCAAGCAGTTATCATAGGCTATTTGAGGCACTGGAAGGTAACTTCTAAATAATCAGCCTCTCTGTCTTGTGTCCGTCTTTCCATCTATCCTTCCATCAACTCAAATGCTGCAACCTTATATGAGGTTGTTGATTTCCCACCAGGGACATATGTGGACATCCAAGAACATTCCCAACTATAGTCTTAAACTGTATATTTACACTGAGTTCTTACACTTGCAGATCTTGGAATGGTCCAGAATATAATGTGATCTTATATAGCCATTGACAGAAAGGCTAGATACCTAATGTTCTATTATAATGTGGGGCAAACAGGGGGAGTGGTGGGGTGTAATCCTTCAAACTTGTTTGCAAGTTACAAAAGGTTCTGTAATATCAGGGACATAGGAGGATTGATATTCTGATGCTTGTTTGCTAGTTACTTAAGTTTATGTAATAATAGGGGACATATGAGGATGATCCTTTAATCGCTAGGCAACTGGATTGCTAGGCAACTGTGAATAAATAAGGCAATGAAGAGATCTCATCTTTATCAGTTTATACAAAGCACACTATAGTTTCTTTATTGTTTTGCTTTCTTTACTCAATACAGTTACTATGTGTTACTAAGCTACCAGTCCTGGTTGGAAGACCTGTTGATTTACATATGAACCATCAGTGTTAAAAATAGCCTCTGACTTAGCTGCTGCTGGTATTGAAGGTTGTGTTGTACTGTTAACTCAGCATTTAAGCATTAACCAGCAGTATACACTCTGTCAATTAAATGAACAAAGAAGCCAATAACAATCTATGAAGAAATGACACTACATATTGCACTAAACAAGATAAAAATCATACACATTGGTTGTTCAGACTGCAGCATGCAGTACAAAAGCTAGATACCAATCTTTTAATATAGCAATTGTGTGGCAATGTATGTAGTACATGTATTAAGACTTTTGGCTGTAGCCATGTCAACTATTATTGTTGACACCACAGATTTTTACAGTAACTCTTGTGACATTTGTCACAGTGTATCTAGTTCTCAATAGATGTAAGATTTTCTTTTTCTCAGAATTCTTTTTTTTCTTTGTTCAGTTTTTTATCAGCCAAACTCTTACCAAACCTGAATTGTAATGATCACTTTAGAAATGCATATTCTCTGCTACATTTGCACAACAATCAAAGCATAAATTCTGTCTTTTATTCATCAAAGGATCACTCTATTCTCTAATCCATACCGATTTCTAGCCAAAGATTCATCCAATCTTTTTCAGCCATTGGTTTGATTAAAAAGATTGATATCACTGTTTTACATTTCCAAGCATGTTGGGTGTAATGTTTGAGAGTGGTGTCTTTCTTAATTTTTTGCACAAATGAAAATAAACCAAAGATAGACCAACAGAATCTTTAAGAAGTTTGGATTATCTTATACCTATTGTGTAATATTATTTTAAACATCCTTTAAAATGAGAAGAAAATAATTTAAATATTATTTTTTTTTATTTAACAGTTAGCAGTCTACTATCCAAGTTGGACTCAAGACATTTTGACTCAGGGTTGTATGAAGAATCAGCTGGAAAAGAATCTTGGAAACGATCTAATCGACTTCCAAGTGCACCATCGCATCTTGGGAGTGCCCGTAGGTCATCCTTTGTGTCTGGCTTGAGGGCAAAGGTCAGGCCAAGGGCAAAATCTAGAGTGGATAACCCTGTGTTACAAGAAAATGATGTCTTCAGCTCTGGTTTCTCTACACCAGGTTTATTAGGTAATCGTAAGACAGAAGTCAGTCAGAGTGAACTACTGGAGCGCTTCAAGAAAGTTGTGAATTTATCCATTGATTTCATCCTCTTCACAAGTAAGTTGAAAAAATGTTTTTCTTAAAATATACTTCATAGTACATAATTTTATTATGGACAATCTATTGTAGCAAATTAATTCTCAATATTATGATCATGTGAATGGTTCAGTACAACATATCTATGTTTGTCCTGTTGATTTCAGCACCTCGCATGACCATGACGTCATGCTCTGAACAGCGCCTGGCTGCACTGGTGGATGAAGACATTGAGATTATTCCGTTTGAGAAGGACTTTGCCCGCTACATGCTGGAGTTCCTCATCCGGGGCATGATGATGGGCATGGAGCGCAGCTTCTTCCAGAAGAAAACCCTCAGCAACACACTGATGTGGCAGGCCAAGGACGTGCTCCGGTTGCAGGTCAGCTAACACTCACTCCTACTCACAGAGAGACAGGCAACCATTAGAACACAAGCTTTTGGTGATCAGCCCTGCTGCCTAACACTATGATGCAAAATATCATGAGAAACAAGCTGGTCACTCTTTTCAATAATCATATTAAGTTTGATAATACCATTTGATGAGCAAAGTCCTATAGCTGATCAAGTTTAGTCACTGGAACCACGACTCCATGAGGGAATGGAGAATACAAATAATTGCTGTCATAAGTTACTTCTTAGATAATCACCTTAACTATTTTCTGTTAATAATAATACAGGAAAGATAAATTGAAATTGCTGGGTATGTGCATGTATGTATAATCATTAAATCTTTCATTGTAGTTTGCTCGCCTGCTGACTCACATGTTTGCCCCTCAGGAAGACCTTGCTCAAAGGCTATTTGCTTTGGAACTACTTGCCAATGAGTCCAAATGTAAAGAACTCCTTAAAATGACAGTGCACATCAGTGGAACTGTGAGTTCACTTTTGTTTATATTGAAAACAATAATAAACGTTCATAACATAAAAAATAAAATAGATTTATAAAGAGAGGATTAAGAATTATTTATACAGGAACATCCCATGCTCATTCTTTTTGCTTTGTGGTGATAAGTTTACTTTCTGATCTTGATTTCAAAATATTTACAAGATGAAAAGTAATATGTTTTTATATCTTGTTGACAGGGACAGAAGCTGGTTCATTTTGTGTATAATTTGTTACGTGAGAATCTTGAAAGTCTGACGCATGCTCACCGTGATGAGGCAGAGGAGGTGATGATCGTTCTGCAGCAGGTCGGCTTCTCTCCAATCAAGCTTGGCACTCGCATCACCCCAGACTTTGAAAATAGCATGAGAGAAGACCTCAAACTGTGGGAGGTCGAACATCAGAGAGAAAAATCTCTGTGGATCAAAAGAAAAGAGACCTCTAAACATAGGTGTGTAAAATGCTGCATATTTGCTTAATGCTTAATGTGAAAAGAGAAAGTCCTTACCCGCTTGCTACTACATGAAAAAGACTATTTGATTTAGTGCACTACAAAAACTACAAAAAAATGCAAGAAATATTCTCCAGTTGTATTTTCTTTCAAGTCAGCATCGTTATAAGTCATTTTTGAGAGAATTTTTTTTCATGAAATGGTTAATAATGCATAATTGACTATTTTTGGATAGACTAATGCACAAGAGTGACAGTGTGGGTAAGCGTATTTCTGGGCATGCGATGGAGGTGACACAATCTGTGGTGCACAGTCAGAATCAGCAGAGACGCAAGTTTGTGGAGCACATTAAGGACACCATGACTAGCGGACTCCAAACCAAGAAAGCCTGGCAACAGCTTATACAACAACTCACTCATGAAAGGTCAGCATACCAGTCACCAAGGATAATACACACATTGTTTTTAGAAGCTCAGAAAAATATTTCATGATTTATTGGAAAAGCATATCATAGAAAGACTAGTCTTGATTTATATTGGATTATTGATGAGATTGTCTATTGAAATGTTATTTTATAATTTAGGGCTGTATGGCATGACAGTAAGTCTTATCCTAAATCCTGGCAGCTGGATCCAACAGAAGGGCCATTCAGAGTAAGGCGGAGACTACAGAGGTGCCATCTAGGGGTGAAAGAAAAATTTCTCAGCAAGGAGTACAAGAGCAAGTTACGTAAGTGGAAAAACAGATCTGATTAGTTGTCCCAGTTTACCTATAAAGCTATATATACCTGTTTGATTTTATTGTTGAGTTGAATGCTTGTTTTTCACTTTTATATAAGTTATAATGGAAAGTTATATTTGAAGTAATTTTTTTCCTGCTATTGATTGAACAGAAGCAGAACACTTTGATCCGCCATTGTCGTTCCTGTTTGAGGATGACATGCAGACCTCGGACTCAGCAGCTCTCATTTATAGGCTTCACACCAATGAGAAAATAGAGTACGTCATAATATAAAGTATACATAAAATGCAATTTGTTCTGTTTGAATACAGGATCACTGAAGTCGTATCTTTCATGTGTTTTATTTGAAAAGATCAAAATGTAAGATTTAGAGCAAACTATATTAATTTACAGACACACATCGCGATGTACCAGTGTCACACCCTCTAGTGAGACTCCCGGGGAACTTCTGATTGGTGAGTAGTTCAGTCCATGCTACTTAAACTGCATATCTGCACTAGATCAGTTATCATTCCTCAACAAAGATATCCTAACAGATTAGTCAAAAGAACCCCAACAAAGATATCCTAACAGATCAGTCAACACCCCCCCCAACAAAGATATCCTGACAGATTAGTCAACACCCCCCCAACAAAGATATCCTGACAGATAAGTTAACACCCCCCAACAAAGTTTGGTTAACACGTTCAACAAAGATATCCTTAATAGATTAATTAAAATCTGTCAACTTAATTCAGAGAGAAATTATATATCAAAGGTATATTTATGTTATTTTCAGGTCAATCAAGTCTTTACTTTGTGGGAGATGAGGCAATCACTGATGCCAATTACACACAGGTGTTGCTAGGCAATCGTGACTTACTCTCCATGACCTTGCCACATGAAGACATCAAAGAGATTCATAAGCGATGGTGGCAGCTGAAAGACAATGCCCTCGAGATCTTCCTCACCAATGGAAAGACCTGTCTCCTGGGATTCCATACCACAAGGGTCAGTCAATATAATTGTCACCTATTTTATATATGTTTAAAAAGTCAATTTGATACATAAGTTGCCCATGCAATAAAGGAAATTGATTGCTGAAAAATTTCTCTGGATGATTAAAAAAGAAAAATCAATAAATGAACATTTACAGGAGCGTGACCAGGTGCACAGATTATTAGATCTTCTGGACTTGCCCAACTTGATCAAAGGAGAGAATCTCGGGGCGATCCAGCAGATGTGGCAAGATGGCCGCATCTCCAACTTTGAGTATCTGACTCATCTCAACAAGATGGCTGGCCGGTCCTTCAATGATCTCATGCAGTACCCTGTGTTCCCATTTGTTCTGAGGACATATGATGGCGAGACATTGAATCTAGATGATCCAAGTTCATACCGCAATTTGGCCAAGCCAATTGCAGTTCAACACAAAGAGAGAGAAGAAAAGTATATTGAAAACTACATGGTGAGTTTTGGCTAAAACGATACAATTTCAGTTTTTAAGTTTTCTCTTAAAAGTATACAGTATGTAATTGATAATTATCAGCTCCAAAAAGCCATATTGATAACAATTCATTGGAGTATTAGTGATAAGGAAGCAAACTTTATAAATTAAATATAATGTAATCTTACAATGTAGTGGTTACAAGTGGAGAAGGAGAAGACTGTGTCTGTGGAGGAGGAGCTGGAGTACCACCCAGAGCCCTACCACTACGGATCTCACTACTCCAACTCTGGTACTGTGCTTCACTTCCTCGTCCGACTGCCACCATTCACCAAGATGTTCCTCACATATCAAGGTAACACTCCCTGCTCAGCTTTTATTCCGAAAAATCACATTATGTTAACCCTAATGACATGACATTTCATTAAATATGACTTATTGATATTAATAGGTGTTTTGTCATGATTTTTCCAGACCACAACTTTGATCTTCCTGACCGTACATTCCATTGCATGCAGACAGCATGGAGACTAGCCAGCTTCCAGTCTACCACTGATGTCAAGGAACTCATTCCCGAGTTCTTCTTCCTTCCAGAGTTCCTCACCAACTTTGAAGGTAAGTGAATATCATCTTTTTTATATTACTAAGCTAAACAGAGACAGTTGATCCTCTCCCTATCTCTGCCTCCAATGCCTGAGTTGAAGTCCATACTGATGAGCAGATCACCAATATTCATATTATCAAGAAAAAGGAATTTTCACAATATCATTAGATTATCTTGTTTGAACAGTGTCCACTACCGGTAATTGTATTTGTTATTATTGCCTCATGCTCACCTTTGATCAGAACATAAACAGTTAGAGTATCAATTAATGGAGCTGTATTATGGATGGATCCTGATTGTACTGTTATTCATTGATGGGATATTATAAGTTGTTGTATGTGTTGTGAGCAGGTTACCACTTTGGCACGCGTCAGACTGGGGAGCAGGTGTGGGACGTCAAGCTGCCTCAGTGGAGTGACAAGGACGCTCGCTTATTCACCCTCATCAACCGCCAGGCCCTCGAGTCGGACTATGTCACTCAGAATCTGCCCCACTGGATAGACCTCGTGTTTGGCTTCAAGCAGACAGGCAAGGCAGCCATTGATGCTATCAATGTCTTCCATCCAGCTGTGAGTTTTTTTTACATAAATTTTGTTTAATGTCTTTGTAAAATTGAAATATGCAGTTAATTTTGGGGAGTTGATTACCCTTTTTGAAGAATTGGTAAAAGTCATTATTTGAGAATTGAATTCCCCTTACTAATGATATGTTGATAATACCAAATATTCTTGAATACACTGCATAAAATAAGCAGTTTTCTAGTTAATTAATGATCATTGAAATTCTATTTTGATCAATACATGTTTAAATATATTATATATGTTGAATTTACAGACATATTTTGGCATTAATGTGGACAATGTAGAGGACTCTGTGAGAAGAACAGCCATTAAGACGATGATTAAAACCTATGGACAGACACCCAAACAACTCTTCAAATCTCCACATCCCCCATCTCTAAACAAAAACATGGGGGATAAAAAATATACCATTTCTGAGGGAAAGGTAGGGTCTCCTTCTATATTAAGTTAGTTAAACTGATACTGAAAGGGCAAAATAAAATCTTAAGTATGGATATGTATAGATGCTGATTCAAGGTATTTGCCTAATTGACAAATCTTTCATTAGAAGTAATTTGCCCAGATATAGAAATCATTTTCTCCCATTATATATTGTAAATTGTTAATTTCAAGTGTTATGGCATGTTATTTTCAGAAGCGCCCATTAGATAGTGTGTATGGTTTACGGTGGGGAGTGTATGTGGGATCACCAGATTGTGCTGACCCTATCATGGTATGGAGCCAGCCCCATGGGTCCATGGTGGCTAGTCTTGTTGCCTTACCCACAGGCGAGGTATTTGGACTGGGAGCCAATAGCCACCTGCTTGTCATGTATAGCAAAGAGAAAGGTATCTATAATCCCTCACCAAGAAAATATAATATCTCTTTGAAATTGAGATGGGATATTATGTTATTTGCCCAAGTTGGGCTTTGATGGGTGAAATGTTTCATTAATGGTGTGTTTTGATTGCAGGAGTGACTGCAGTGAACTCCACTGATGTGCTGTGGGCAGCCATAGTCAGGTGGGGACATCCTGACAATATTGTCCGGGTCACAAACAGGAAAAATGCTCCACCAGTTAACTTCTTACACTGGCAGACAGATGAACAGGTAGCTGGCTTTATTTAAAGAGAAACACAGAAAAAGTTAATTTAATAAAACTTTTCTTTGCAGTTGCCTCTTTTATTTTTTTTTCTCTGCATTGCCTCTTTTAGAATCAGCATTGAACAAGTATATGGTGGTCCGTTATTTTAAAACTTGAAATTATTATTAGATTGAGCTGACAAATTGTGTCTAATTGCAGGTGACATGTTGTGCCTCGATCCCTGACTGTAGACTGCTGTTCTTTGGGGGAACCTCAGGCATAATCTCTGTATTCAACACCAAGTTCAACTCTGACAAGGTATTAAAAACTTCCATTTTAGATCTTATTTTATCTTAATTTTCCATTTGTCCACTCATCCATCTGGGTGTGTGTGCTTCATTCTAACAATGGAATACTATTATCTCCATTTTGTTGCTGCCAGAACAAACAATTTTCTATACCATACAATATTAACAGCCCTCCATGATTGCCATTTCAATTTGTCATTACAGATAGCAGGTATTCCCAATTGTTACACTTTTAAGAAATATCTTATAATTAGATTTGATATTTTGTAAATATGATAGGAAATGCTTCTGTTTTGTTTGCAGCCAAGTGATCTGCAGGTGTTTGGACATCGGCAGTGTCTGTACGGCCATGCAGGCCCAGTGACTGGCCTCTATGTGTGTCGACCCTACAGCGTGATGGTCAGCACCAGTCATGATAACACAGCCATCATCTGGGATCTCAACAGGTAACTGTCAACACAACCCTCAACACAACCCATTTCTGCCTGATATTTGAATATTAATATTTACTAGTCATATCATTCAGATTTTACCAGGGATTATTTCAATTGAATTACAGATTGTCGTATGTGAGGACTATATCGGACCACACAGACCCCATCAAGACTGTGTGTGTGAGTGAGACATCTGGAGACATCGCCACCGTGTCCCATTCTCATGTTGGCAGCTGTCTAAAGTTACATACCATCAATGCTCAGCAGGTGGCAACAGTGCATACAGATGAGATTATCAGTTGTCTGGCTTTTTCTAATACACCAGAGGGCAGAACAGTCAGCATGATTGCAGGCGGACTCAGTAATGGTGTAATCAGGTAAATTATTTTCAATTAGTCAATAATCATTCATGAATGAGTTATATATACTTTTGAAGATATACTCCCTGAATTAAAATTTACTAGTATCATTATATCAAATGATAGTGAGAATTAGTTTTGTGGCAGTAATTAGAGTTTTCCTTTGTTCCACTATTTCAGGATGTGGAGTTCTTGGGACTTGTGTCATGTGAGAGACATTAGATGTGACAGCTTTACAAGGCCTGTTGTCAGGTAGAGGTTTTTTTAATATTCTCATTATTAGATGCTTGCAAAAACAACTGTGAGCTTCCTTTTCATTGTAATATCAACATCAGCCTTCCAAACAACTTAAATAAAATCTGTTACACAAGCAGCAGGAATATTTCTATGCATATTTTAAATTCACGTGAGATAATCGATGTATTTTGTGTTTTCAGTTTGACATTCACACATGATTCACAAAGATTGTATGCGTCCAACATAGATGGCACAGTGATGATGTGGGAGAGACCGAGTGTGGGCCGGACCAGACCCATCAACTTTATACCATTCCTCTGAGACGAAGCATCACCATATAAAAACTAGAGTCAACTATATATATATATATATATATATATAGGTGGGATTCAAGAGGGAAACTGTCAATTTGGAAAAGACTGACGTGTCATTTTAGAAAAAAAAAGATTTTAAACAGCACAGAGAAGTGCTCAGTTAATATTGAAAGACCCACTTAATCAGTAGATCAGTAAGAAACATTGTTTTATTGCAATTATGTTATGACAGAATACTCAAGTGGAAACTGCAAAACCTATAAGGTTGAAGTAGTTGTCTTGCAATTGATGAAATGTTTGCAAGACAAATTTACAAAATTCTTTGCTCATATTGACATTAGAGGAAAGCTTGAATGAAAGACTATTATGGTGGAGATGAGCATTAATTAATATCAGCAATCTACTGATCCCAAAGATGAAAGTATTAGCATCTGGGATGTACAGTTCTTGAAATTTAAGATAACATGGTGCTTAAATGAAGTGTGGTTTTTCAAAATGATGTCCTCTGAGAAGAGAAGAGTTGTACAATTTTGTGAGAATATTAGCTTATGGACAAATCTACTTAATTTAATTTGATTCATAAGATGTAAAGCATTCTCTTGTAACATTCTCTATTGAGGAATCTTAGAATATTGCAGAATATAAACTGTATATAGAGGTACTTAACTGTCAAAATCATGGGCCAGACAATGGTGACAATTCAGAGTGATGATACAAAGAGAATATTTTCAAAAATATGTGAAAAGCTTATAATGTATGATTCATAAAATAGTATCAAATACTTTGTATAGTAATTGATAGACTATGCAAGATGCATCACTAGACCTATAGGATGCATGTCTTATCTGTGTACCTTCTACCAAGGAGTTATTTAAATATGTTAGAATTCTGTCGTGCATTTACATTCTAAGTACAATATGGGCTGAATAAATAAAAAATATTGATAGAAATACAAATTTCCTTCCAAAAAAATATCAATGGATAATATAACAAGTCACAATTGTTTATTTTAGGTTACTTGAAAACCAGTAAAGCTATGACTGATGAAAAATGGAAGTTATCAGTATTGCAGCAGTCAGAACTGCCATTGTTGGGCATAATATTTGCTTTTCAGTATTACTAACTGTAGAAAGATCAGTATTGCAAGGTAGAAAGACCAGTATTGCAAGGTAGAAAGACCAGTATTGCAAGGTAGAAAGAGTCATATTGAAATATACTGCAAGATTGGTGTGTTCAGCAGTTCTTGTGGTGTTACCCAAGGCCTGTGTTTGTTTTTAGTCAAAATGTTACTTTGAAAAATTGCTTGTTTTTTCTATATTATTTGGGAGAAAACTTAAAGTTCTCATTTGTTTCTGAACATCCTTTATTTAATCTGTGTTATCAACCTCATGTCTACATCTTTTGTAACATAAATTGGGGAAGGCATGGATGTAGTTCTTGGAGTTTTTTGTACCAAATCTTTTTGTAACGACCAAAAATCTGTTGTCAGCATTTCTAGTCATTTCACTGCATCTCCTGAGGGTGGCTCAACTTTTTATTAATTTGATAGTCCCTGTAAACCTGTCACGTACCATAAGAACCTGTAGTTATTGGCAGCAGGAATGCATCAATACTGCTGTCACCTATCCCCCCAAAATACTACTATGTTGTACTTGAATAGCCAAATGCAATGTTTAGGTTCTATTGTTCCCAATTAGAATCCTGTGAGCAGTACCTTTTGCTAAGAAAGTTCTGACTAATTTAAAGACCACTATATTTTGTCAGGTTTTAAATAAGGTTCTGTTGTGTATTTGAAGGCAATTGTGAGTGTCCTGTGACACGAATCATAAAATGTCGCATTGGAACATTTTGACAGCTATATGTGAATTTATCTTTGGAGGTGTTCTTTGCTCAAAGCTTGAAATTGTGTGAATTTCTTGTGATCAAGCCATGCTGACGATCTTGCATTCTAGTTGTGATAAGTGTAAATAGCAAATTATTTAACATTATATGAATTCTGTATATAGATGGAATGGTTGAAATTATTTCTAACAATATGTGATTCTTAATGTAAGTAATGATAAGATATTTGAAAGGATGTTGTATATAGTAATTAATTAAATGAAATATTTTTTAATCAAATTAAAATGGTTTTGAAAATTTTTCTGCAGTCAGTGTCTTGCAAGACATTTTTTCAAGTTAAATGGTAATTTACAGCTATCAGATCAAATTGTGAAGCATCCCGATTATAATCAAATTTAACAGATAAAATATACTAATTTCATGGGGAGTTTAAATACATTCATTTGCATCTGTTCTGTTCATTATTATATTCATATTCCCATTTGAACTCATTTGAGTGTCAAAAATAAATAAATAATCTAGTCATTGTATAGTATTATCTCGAGATGTCTATGTGCATTTATTCAACATAAAACCAGAATGAGTACATAGCAATCAAAACATGAAATCAAATATTTGATTATGGGCACTGACCCTCTTATTCTTTTAGCAGGAAGGAATTTGTTTTTTTTATTGGTAGATATTTTACTTCTGCCATGATATGAAAACCATACTACCTGCATTCTCCTGTTCAAAGTGCTCATGTTTTGCAGATATCTTGTGTACACTTATTTTGTCTCAGACTGTTAGAAACAAGTTTGCTTAACAAGGATTTTCATTCCTTTTCAGTCAATATGTTTTGTCGGATAGTTTTAAGACAAATTCTATACACTTTTATGACATGTTTACTTTATTTAAAACGAGAGAATATCATCCCTTATTGTTGAAGTGTAAATGTGTCATAAATCTTTATGCTATTATGGTCTTGGTAATAAATGTTGTGTTGTTATTGTTTAAATGGTATACTAATTTTAAAGTTGAGCAAATCACTTGAAGCATTTTCTTTGTACAATTGTATAGTATGTGCTCCACGAAAGAGAAACCCACAATAATTTGCTTGTGTATAGAGGTATTGTTCCTTAATAAAAGTATCTTAAGAAATTGTGTCTTTGTTTGATTTTGTCTGAATTCAGTAGATTTTATTTGGCAGTCATTTTTAGCTATTCTATCTGCTATTTTCTCAGTCGGCTTTGATCTCTGAAACAACTGGGTGGAGGTCTTAGCTTTCACAAGGAAATATGTACATGTATTTTCAGGGGGCCAATTCTACCTGTTTTCCATCAGGCTCAGATCATTTTTAATGTTTTTTAAAAAAAAACATTCCTCCCGCGCTTTGTCTTTTCATAGCATTACTATAAAATGACGACAAGGGTTACCGGTAATTTGAGTTTCATTTTCTCCAAAAAATGTACTATACTATTTTATTAGGAATATGTAAAAAGTTCCAGTTGTGATGGAAAAACTTAATATTCCTAGTCTCACAGGGACAGGTTCAGTATGTCATAGTCATGCTACCAATAGTGATCAATAAATACTATGACATATCAATACTTAAAGAAAATCCACCTCTGCCAAAGTAAACACGGGGAATGTATTTTAATTTACCAAATATTACTAAGAGAGAGACTCCCTCTGGCATGAGTACTTATCCCCATTTTTGTACATGAAAAGGATATATGATATACATATTACTGTAATATGCCGTATTATTACCCATGGGCCATACCCATGGGTAATATTCCTTGTTAAATTTGTTTCTGTTAGTCATTCCAGTTGTTAAACATAGCATACGGTTGAAAAAGTCAGAAGTTTCGGGGTGGGCAAGCTGTGAACATTGAAAATAAAGGACAAAAAAGTTGAATGTTCAATTTTACTCAACTTCAGGCCTATAGTACACACTATTATCTTTGATGAATGAGTATCAACATCTGAAAATATAACTTTTCAAATATCATTTGGAAGACTAAAACATTGACTAAAGCAAGTAATAAAAATTAGGCCTGATGGTAAAGTTTGAGTTTTTAGGAGTGTACAAGAAATCAAGCTCAGCTTTCAGATTCATACTGCATGAAGATATAATTTCATTTACCATAATGTGTGACTATACATTAACTATGGAGTAAATACATACCTACCGGTACTCCAAGCATCAACACAGATGGTCACATGACAGATTGCTTGGTCTGGTGAGCATAGACTATACAGTCTAATTGAGCAACCACCCTTGATGTGATGTGGCAAAACCAACTATCTCACATAAACATGACAGTGGGTTTTGACACTATTGCTGACCTGCCTGGAATCGGCTCTGGAGGCAAGGGTCACAAAGCCTTTCATCCTTTTGCAAATTCTGATTTCAGTGACCAGTGAAAAACGAATATCAGATGAAATCAATAGAAAGGATGTTTCAAAAAGATGCCATAGCCATGATTTCCTATACTTCTTGTAGAAAGTCGTCATTTAATTTCTCCCTGACAAAACTCAATTTTCTTGACAAATTTCAATATTTCCCTGACAAATGTTGAAATTCCTTGACCTTGAAAAAATCCCCCCCCCAACTTATTTGGCAACCATGCACTTGATGGCAGCATTGTACAGAAGGAAATATTCACATCATGTACATGTACAGGCAATCTTGCTTTGGGATATTCTTAAGTTTTGTCATTTTGGTCACAAATATATATTACTAGATGTCATATCACTATAAGAATTCCAACTGGACAAAAAGTGCTGTTGCACAAATGCACATGGTCCAATATAACTTTTATGTTGCAACTTGAACCCATAATCTCATATGTGCTCAGATGGATCATATATGAATAAAGCCAGTACTTCCTTTATAGAACCGGGTAGCATCAGCGAGTTCCAGAACCTATATGGAGATTCTTTCATCTGGAAATGGTAAGGACTACAATCAAGAAGTCTAATGGGTATTTTTGCTTCGTGAACAATAAACAAATAAAATTTATAATTCATCAATATTTATTTTCTGTAAAAATGATCAATAAATGAATGACTGTCAACAGAAGCCTCAAAAAGATTTGCGACTACTCTCTCAGAAGCATGATCAATTTCTTTGAACATATAAATTTATATCAATATACAATTACATATTTTTATTAATTTTAAAACTATATGACTGTCATGTTTCTTCATTGTAATTTCATTATTCATCTGAGTTGATGAAAATGTCATTTTGATAACACTCCCAATGGAAATTTGCAATGACCAATGTCCATTATTTTTTTTGCAAAAAAGAAAACATCACTGTGATACACTATATTCTCGATTGAAAAAAAGAAGAAAACAAATGGTCAATTCCACAGGAAACAAAATAGCAATGCTATGGATATTTGAAACAAAAAAAAATCAACTACCATCTCAGAAAATATGTTATTTCTAATGTTATTTGCAAAAACAGTGTGTAAGGATTCTTGTAAATGATCTACTGGTCAAAATACCACAAATATCATGATTGGCTACAACTAGCAGTCGATTTCACACAATGTCACATCGGCATCCACAACAATTTGAAAAAATAAAGATAATTGAAGGAAATATTAAGGGCTTTGTTGGTCTTTTGTTAAACTGCTGCATCATTCAAGCCAGGTAAAGGAGACAAGTTCCATTTCAGGTCACGTAATATGAAAACATGGTCCACCAGACAGATAAATGTTACCATTCTTTCGGCAACATGACCAAATTCTTTTGGACATGAATTCTTGAAACATTGATTTGAATCAGTGGAATTTTTTTCCAATTTCTGTGAGCCAACAAGTAACGCAGTTACCTAGTTCTAGCCATCAGCCTCCACAGATTGTACATGATATCAGAAGGGATAGCACCAACATTTGGCACATTAATTACAGAAATGAAAGTTGAGAAATTTAAGATTAGAGTTGGTGATAATATTCAAGAGCATTTCACACACAATAATATCTTTGGTTAAAATGCAATTGGTTTAAAATTATTTTGTTTATTTGTTCACATCTTTTTCTTTATTGCCATATGTATTTCTGCTGTTCTCAGTATTAACTGTTGGGCCACTCCATTAACTAGAATCACAAAATAAAATGTAATTCTATGAACTGCCCATGACAAACTCAATACCTGAGATTTTCAACACACTTTTACAAAGCTTTCATGGCATGCAACAATGAATTTCTGCAACCTCTATGATGAAATAGTATTAATATGACAGTATGAACACTATTTAGCTGGATGGGTATGTGGCTGGGTCTTCATATTTTTGAGTCTTCTGTGTTTGGCGATGAGAGAGGGGCTAGTGTGAAGAATGATGAGAACCTTTCAAACATGGCTTCAGTAGGCAGCTTTCATCAGCGTATTCCAATCAGTCCACATTCCATCAATTTCTGCATTTTAGATGCAATTTCAGGATTCTTTAGATGCCTGCAAAATACAACAAATATGTTACCAACAATATTTCATAAGCAATGTCTCTGTACATGTTGATTGAGCTGTGAGTTCTGGGCTATATCTTGGGAACAATAGCATTGAAGTCCCCCACACTTGCATGAATGCTATGACAATATAAACCAACCAATCACTGCCATAACCTAATCAGATTGGGGAAAGGTCCCCAGGAGTACATGTGTACAATATCTAAGCTAAATGACAAAACGGTCTGGGTGTATCATGCACACAAGCCAAGTTGACAACATCGTTGTCATGGAAACAGAAATTGACCAATCAGAGCCATTATCTAATCAGATCAGTGGAAAGTCCCAAGAAGTGCACAGGCAGATTCCTTAATACCCAATACATTACACTGGTTGATATCTGACTTAATGACAAAGGTCTTTTCCCCTGTGCTGCAGTCTGTTAAGGGCACTTGCACTGTGCCTTCTGATCTAATCCATAGGCACTGTCTGAATACAGATGACAA
The DNA here is from genome assembly GCA_949316495.1 of Amphiduros pacificus. Taxonomy (NCBI): domain Eukaryota; kingdom Metazoa; phylum Annelida; class Polychaeta; order Phyllodocida; family Hesionidae; genus Amphiduros; species Amphiduros pacificus. The sequence continues at coordinate 12,189,073 of OX439005.1, forward strand.
CAATCATAGTCTACTGTGTGCCACCACACTTCTCTCCATTTCTCCCCAAAACACCTGCTGATAAACTCACACATTGTGTGGATATCATGCCAATCTTTATGACATTCTTATATTTTGTTAAAATAAATCAGTAAATATTTCAGATTTGTCACAAAAAAGGTTTTATAAAATGTCAAAATAAATCAACAAATGACTAAGCTATTTAAATTTCCTTCAGCTATTTTCAGGGTCAAAGGGTCCAGTACTTTAATTCTTTAAAATGAGATATTTCACAGAGCACTTCAAATTGCATTTATTGCAACTACATGTGAAAGTAACCTTCAAATAGCATTGTTGTTTGTTTCCTAATTGCACACATTTGTTTTGTTCATAATCTGAAATTCAATATTCCAAACTATATTAATTAGTCTGTTATTTAACGACAATCCCCTACAATGCTACAGACATCTCTATGTTATCTATACATGCAGAATGTTTGATGCTCTCCCAAGAATCTGCCCTTTTTTGTCATGAACAAAACTTCCAACATGTTCTCTGCTTAATTTCTCTTCACCTTTTTATCTGGCTCTGCAGATTAAACTCATCAGCCTCTTTCCCAGCCTTCAATAATTTCTCACACTATCTGGACAAACTTTTTAAAAATATAAGACAGCATATCTGGTAACTTAATTTTAGCAAAGAAAACTGAAGAATGATTGAATTACGGATTAAACACTCACTCTTGGAGAGCCTTGGGATCTTTCTGCATCTGTGACAGTATAAGCTGCATGGCAGGATCAGCTAAGATTTTCTGGATCTCTGGGTCTGACATAGCTCGTCGCTTCACCACCTCTGGATCATTCTCCTGTACGACACATTTGCGATAACCATCCATTGCCTCCTAAATGCAAATTATAGAAGTGCACTGTTCAGAAACGTTATCAATAGAAGTGTATACAATTATAAGCAGAAAGATAAACCCAACTAAAATTTGAAAGAAAATCAGAATTGAAAACACTAAAATTCTTGTAAATCAAAATGTGATGAGTCAAATGTAATCAAAGGAGTCACTATGGTATTTATAGATGCAATTACTTTGCAAAAAAAATCAAAGGATTTTTCCCTTACTTCATCTGAAGCCCGGATACAAGAGCAGCGAAATGTTTTAAAAAATATATTGCAATTTTGCCCTTTCAAGCTTTTGCCTTGGCATAAAGGATGGTCCTGTCAGTCTTTATAGTTTTCTTACACACTTGCATTGTTATTTCATGATGCCACAAATATTTCCTTTACTTACTTGTTACAGAAATTGAAGTTAGTTAAACCCACTAATCTGCTGAAATGAATTTCTTTTTGCAATAATTTCACTTACTTGACAGTTGGGGTCTAGTTCCAGGGCCTTCTGATATGTCAGCTGGGCTTTGGCCATATCCTTCATACCCATCAAAATTGCACCTTTCCGTAAATATCCCTTTACTGAAATATAATAATTCTCAAATATACCCCATCTTTTACATAAAGAGCAACACTTTTACTTGTGAAACTTGTTTTTCAGTTTAAAGTCCTGTATAAACATGAAAACAAGGAGTCAGAGCTGACTAGAAATGATCTACATCATAATCATAAAAACCAGAATGTAAATCACAAACTTACCAAATCCTGGATCCAGCCTTATACAATCTTCACAGTCCTTGAGTGCCATGTTGAACTCTGCCAGCTTGGTGTAACAAGCAGCCCGATTACTGTATACCTTAGCGTCATCAGGGTTACGCTTAAGAGCCTCCGTGTAGTATTTGATCGCATCTGGGTACTGACCTGTGAACAAGTTATATAAAATATAGTATAACCTTTATAATTTTAAAAGGATTTCGCAGAAAAATGTACATTTATTTCACATCAGAGGTCTAAAATCTACAAAACTGTGAATTTGTTAAGTACAGCTCACTAAAAGATAATTAAGATATATTTTCATTTTAAATTGGGTGGAAAACTGAAATAAGCCACAAACAACATGGCCCTGTTATGCTCATATTGATTCCCCAACATGATAAATGACTTATTTTATCCTTTTCATCAATATCTGAACAGGATGATTTATTTTTATCCTATTCATCAATATCTAAACAGGATAAATGATTTATTTTTATCAAATACATTTCTCATACCTTTAGTAAAATAGTCATTTCCTTTCTTCTTCTCTTCCAGAGCAATCTCTGGGTTCAAATAAGCTAATTTTTCTTGTTCCTTGAGTTGTTTTTCTACCTAAAATCAGAACATTTACAGTGTGCTTTATGTAATGTAATGCACATCTATAATCTATGGTACTTTAAACCTATTAGATAGTTTATCAATGATCAACACTTACTTCCTTTGCTTTGGTGACTACTCCTTGATCTCGATGCTCGGATAATGACTTATTATAAAATACTAGTGAATTCTTGTAGTCCTTTTTCTTTGAATATGCTGTACCAATTCTTGCAAATGCTCTGCAAATAAATAGAAATGTATTGAAATTAATTTCTAACTGGAATGAAACTAATCAACATATAGATTAAAATGGATAGATTACTCTTATTAAATGCTTAGTTGTGTGAACAACCTTGGATTTAAAGGAATTGATAAAATGTTTTTATGCTTTGACTTACTTTGCTATAAGTTTAAAATCTGCTCTGTTTTCCCTTCCAACTTCTACAGCTTCTTCACATTCTTTGATGCATTGATCATAATCATGTTGCTCAAAGTATACAGCTGGAAAATATAAAATATATACTGACATTTCAGTTTGCACAACATGGCCTCTCAAGGACAGAATAATTCGTGATTATCTTTACTAATAAATATATACATATATTTAATGGAAGAAGATATTTGTTGGTGTTAATTTCTTAATGTTTGATCTGACTTACCCGATCTATTATTTCTATATACTATATTGATAGGGTCCAATTCTACTGCAGTATCATAGTGTTGAAGGGCAGTCACAAAATCTTTCTTCTTGTATGCTGCATTTCCCTTTTCTTTCTCTTCAAGTGCCTGAAAAAATAGTATTTTCTACTATCAGAGTATGTAAACTGACACAATGTCAGATTATGTGAACTGATTTAATTTTCTGCAAATACTTTTAACTGCATTTTTTGCATGAAAGCAAATGTTTTAAAAAAAATGGCAAATGGTGGCAAAGTCACATTTCAGTAGAAAGCCCATGAAAATAATCTTGAACATCCAGGCTGTTGATTTATCAACACACACCAGAAAGGTTTGGCCCGAAGGAAATAAAATTCATGCATAATTGAATTGAATATACTCCACAAGGCCAATATGGTGGCAACCATCAGTGTATACTCTGTGATGAATTGTAAAGTTTGTTTTAAAATAATTTTTTTTTTTCAGATTTCATGAAATCAAAAATAGTATGAGATCTTTAAGATGGCAGGTTTTTACAAAAAGACAATTCCTTCCAAATATGGCAAATAAGCCTGCATTAGGCTCACTGTGCAATCATGTTAGTTCCCTGCTAGTATAAACCGTGAGCCAAGGCCTCATTCAAAATCCCAAACAAATCTTTTCTACAGATGGCCTTAACCAGAAAATTGCTCAGATTTTATCTATTCTACCAAACGGGTTACTGTCAAACAACTCTTTTCATGCTAAAATATATTTTTGGAAATAGCAAAATGATTCAGGTACTTATATAACTAGGGTTTTAAATCATACCATGCACAAACTTTAGGCCCTAAAGATTGATCAGTGTAGACAGGTTCAATTTATGAATGCAATGAAATTTTATTCCCCCCCCCCATGTTTTGAATATTACTTTTCTTTTTAAATTTTTAAATAGATTCTCTAAAATTATGTAAATTGTACATGTCAGAAATAAAACTTTCAACTGGAATCTAACGCTTCTCTCTAAGCACCACATTTATGCTGTGTTTTGCTTTCATAACCTTTCTGCAGCCCAACATATATAATCTTACAACCTGAAAGAATAAAATTAAAAGAATATCTTATTTCTGAGGAAAATGCAACCATGCTGAAAGGAAAAAAAGACATTATCATGCTTATTAACGACACTGCAAATCAGAAACCTAATGTTAGTTTGGCACCTTGGCAAATTTTCAATCACAATGAGATGGAAATTTGTGGCACCATTGCATACTTTAACTGGTATACTGGCCATAGTGGGCAGGGAAGGGAGGAATCAACCCATCAAAAACACTCTTGTAAGTGTGGATATGTTCTCTGCTTTCTACCTGACCCACTGCATCACTTATACTTTCTGTAATTTTCATTTCAACTGGCTGCTCTCCTTCAGAGACCTCTTCTTTTGGTGTCACCTTCCCTTTATCAACATTGGCTTCATTTAACTTTTTATCAGCACCTTGGTTCCTTCCCTTTTCCATCATTGGTTGATTTTCTTCTTTTCTTTCTCCCTTGGCCTCAGATACCTCTTTTTGTTTTGTTCCTTCTTTGGGATCTATTTTCTCTTCATGCTTTGGTTCCATCTTGACATCCGCATTCTTATTTACACTTGATCCTTTTTGGAGGCTTTCTTTCTCTTTTTGTTTTGTTTCTTTCTTTTCCTCGGCTTTTCCTTTTGATTCAAACTTGACCTCTATATTCTCATTGACCTCTATATTCTCATTTTGTTTCTGTTTTCCCTTGACCTCCCTTTTCTCTCTCTTTTGCTGACTGTGTCCCTGCTGGTGCTCCCCCATGTCAGCTGCCGTCTCCTCGGCTGCCAGCTTGGCCGCCTTCTTCCTGGCCCTTTTCTTGGCACTTTTCGTTGGTTGGGGCATCTCCATATCATCAGTGATCTCTGTGATGGTAGGCCCCACTGGAGTATCAATATCTACCTCAGTGATTACTGGGCCTGTTCTGGGCATTCCAGCCATACCTGGAGGTGATCCTCCTATACCTGGTGGCAATCCACCCATGGCCGCCAGCAGACCACTCATGCCCCGGACCTGATCACTCATGCCTTCTGGTGCAGCCCTGGGGTGTCCTGGTGTCCTATCTGGGAGCAAATTGGGATCCACATTTACATCGCTTGTTGGCATGTTCATGTCCACTCCCATCACTACTCCAATAGTGGCCATCACCCGTGCATCACACATATAAATCCTGTAATGCACAAAACCGAAATGTATGTTTAATAAATGAAATACCCAATAATTTGTTTATATGTAACAGAGACATATTTATCAAAAGAAGCAACAAAATTTACTTCATGGCAACCATAGCATAAGTCCAAATTATAACCTACGAGAGATCATTTGGGTTTTTCTGCAAGTGTTGGATAATCTCCCTATATTCCGGGTCGAGCAGGTAGTTCTTGGTCTGGGGATTGGCTGCTAGCTTGTCCCATATGTGGGCATCTCCAAACACATTCACCAGTGGCTGCTTGGTGCGACCTCCTTTAAGCAGTAAAACAAGATAACATGTGTATACAACATACACATTAACTAAATTTTTTAGCACATCTGAATGCAAAGTTCTGTCTCTTTAGTCTCAATTTTGTAAGTTGCTCTAATATTGCTCAGGTGCTAAAATGCAAATCATCAATCAGACTTTTGCTTGTAATTCCTGTTAGATGGCATTTCCAAGCAATATTACTTGATAATTTCACACAGCGATGGGAGATGACGATGTTGTCATCCTAAACTTGTGCTGACCTAACTAGTTTACTTTTGAAAACTGAGAAGATATAACTTTGCTGAAAATTATTTTCAAATAAATACTTTTAATCACAAATCTAACTCTGTTCTGCCTTTTTGCAACTGTTAAATAACAATGTTTACCTGGAAGTTTTGTGCGACACTCAGTGAAGACTGATTTGAGCTGTTTATTGTTTGGATCATAGTTCATGCCTTCCATGCAAGTCATCATGGCTTCTTCATTGCGATCCAACATGGAGAGAGCTACAGCCTTCCTCAAATAACCCTATAATGTGTAAATCATAACCAAACATTATCTTTTAGCTTTAAATTGATTTTGTTGTAAGCTCTGTTCTTGACTGAATCTTTTCACCTGATATTCATTATAACATTCTTTACAACTGGCCAATTTACTGAGATTTTCACTGCCATCATTTGTTGTATTTAATACAAAAATTGAGTAAAGTTGAAAAAGAAAAATAACATTCTGCCAATTTAGCATCTATCTGAAAGATTCACTTTAACGGACAAAAATTGGTAAAAGGTAGTTCATATGAAAATTCAAAATATACCTTTGGCCAGTCTTGTCTGAGCTCAATCACTTTCTCTGCATCTTTGAGAGCATCTTGGTACTTGGACATGCGAGTGTATGCAACACATCTATTGCTGTAGAGAGTTGCATTAGATGGATCAACCTCAAGAGCTTCTGTGTAGCATTTAACTGCCTCTGTGAACACTCCAAGCTCCACAGCCTGGTTGCCCCTTGTTGTCAGCCCCTCCAAGATAACCTGGTTCTGGCTCTACATTGATGTACACCATAAAAACTTGACACATAATTGTAAGCTTTGTCACCCATGATTACAACATAACTTTTGGTATCTGCAAATACTCTTTCATGTGCATGTTGTGCTATTTGCTGACCCGCACATCTCTTATTCAACCAACTCCAGAATTCCTGTTTTACTTCATTGTGAGACATTAGGAGAGTTACAACCAAGACTCGACAACTCAACTAAGGCCAAAAAGGGCTATTGAAACCAGCCTGGTTTCCAGCTAAAATATGAACTGAAGTTAAGCCGCATGATTGATGGAGGTAAAAAACCTGATTCAGAATGAGAATATGGTATGCCGAATCTCATCTCTCTTTTTCTTTTTGCATCTCTCTTTTTCTTTTTTCCAAATCTCATCTATCTTTTTCTTGTCTTTTCCGCTTACATACATAATACCAATCAATCCAGGTTTTCTGCACATTTACTGACTGTCAAAAAATAAAACTCACTGCTGAAAAAAGTTGTTAAACAATGCAAGTAGAATTATCTCCGAAGTGGAAATAAATGCAAACACGCTGGCTAAGAAATCCTGAAAGAGAAAGAACTATTTTATGATAGTTTCATTATTTGAAGACAATATCCGAAGTCACTGCTAACATTGGACTGGCAGCACATGTCATTCGAGCAAATTCTTTCAGAGAAAATTCGCCTTGCCGGCTGAAAGCTTCACACTCTCACCTGCAAAGTAAAGAGTCCCGAACAAAATAATTTCACAGAAACGTTCTACTTCCTGAACTTGATTTTTCATGACACTTATCTTTGCCAATATGAACAAATAACTGCTAAAATAAGGAAATATTGTCGAAACACAAACCTTCGTTTTGTTATCCGCCATACTTGATTCTTCAGAAACTGGTGGAGGAGAGTTCTCGAACATGGGAATTATGGGTATTTTATATGACCCAATTTTGTAGTTTGTCATTTTGGTTACAAGAGGACGCCACTGGAAAAGCAGTCAAGGAACCTGCCAACTCATTTACATAGAGCAAACACCGTACGAGTACGCCACCTCTCGTCAGAGTGGTGACTGAAAATACGGCACACACATCATGGACCCGTGCACTGCGGGTGGGAGAACCACACACTGTCCACCAGAGGCACACGCATATTATTACCTTTTGACATGCTCAGACAGGCTCATGCATCCATAGATATTGTTCGGCCCCCGGGAGCAACAGTGTACTACACTGATGGCTCAGTTCAGGAAGATGGCAGGTCAGGCTCTGGTTATTGTCAGGAAGGTAGACAGGAATTATGGAGAAATAGTGACAATTGCTCAACCCTGCAGACTGAGCTCATTGCCATTTCATTTGCCCTCCTAGATGCCCTTCACAACAAGACAGGTCCAGTACTAGTAATCACAGACTCACAGTCATCCCTCAAAGCACTAGAGAAAGGTCACCCCTTAGACAATGTTAAGCTCATCACGGGAGTTTATGTTACCCTGTATAAGTTACAATCAGACAATAGGGCTGTTGTGCTACACTGGATCCCCAGTCACATTGGACTTGAGGGTAATGATATGGCAGACGAGGCTGCGAATGCAGGCTCCAAGCTATCCAAGATATCAGCCCATGTCCTCCCCTCTCTTAGCCAGACTAGACGACTTTTTGTCTCTGACTCAAAGGAAAGGCACTATCTCAGGCACAAATACAGTGTACCCGGTTCAGGAACTGCCAGATGGTATGCCATAGCCACTAGATACAAGCCACTCCCCAGACTAGCTGAGAACCACAGATCCCTACAGGTCACCATGCATAGACTTAGACTAGGCTACAAGTGCACTTGGGAATTGTTAGGAGATATGGATAGAGCCTGCGAGCATTGTAGTAGGCCCACCAGTAAACCACTGTGGCACTACCTGCTAGAATGCTTTTACACAATGCCTCTTAGACAATATGACAATAGAGTATATGATGTGGAAGATGGCGCTGACCACACCCAGGCTGCAGCTGAGGTGGTCTATAATGCCTTAAACTTTGTGGATCTGCATTATATCCTGACTCAGTATCCTGTGCCCAGATAGGAACTGGAAAAGATCCCACTAGAACCCATGAAGTAGGCAGCCCGCATGACTGACTGACTGCGGATGGTCAATCAATGGTCACTTAAGAGATCGATCGGGTCACAGTGGCCACTGGCTGATTCCCCGAGGACACATTGACTAATTAAAACGGAAACAAACCTGATCCTACCACTGGCTGCAATGATGGAATGTATGTCCTACATCCCTACATTGACAGCCAGGGTAGATAAACCTAACACATTACTAACACATGCCACCCATAATAGTGAAAATGCCTGGCCTGGGTCACAGATTGCCGGCTTTGGTTTCACAAGAATGACCAACAGCGGTTGCAGAGATATTCAGTGTATATCCTGCCCATAGTCGGCTTTCAGTGCCCCAAATCGGGCCATTTGCACCTATAATCACACACCACCCACCCCATAGCAATTTCAAATAAACTATAATTAGGCATTTATACACATAATAAGATGGAACACATAATATAAATCTTCTGAATTATTCTGTCATCCAAAAGCAAACAAAACAAGCGTAAACAAAAAAGGTTCACTTTTGCCTATGGACACCCCACTGGGTAAAATGCAATTCTCACTACTTTTTAATCAAAATTTCTACATAACTTCTCATATATGCAACCCACACACAAAGTCTGAACACAACATAAAACCACCTCTAAACTCACTATGGGTAGGTCCCCCTTTGACAATGCCTGGTTAAATTGTCCCCCAGCAAGGTTATTGCTCGCCCGCTCGGATTGGGCGTAAAACGTCGTGGTCCCGTGTATCTGACCCTATCCCAGAGCACGTTAAAGAACCCAGTAGCACTTATCGAAAAGAGTAGGGGGAACCCGGTGCGAATGGTCTCTGAAAAAAACCTTTCAGTTAACCAACTCACAACAACAATAGTCCATTTGTCAATAGCAATAATCAATGACCAAATTTAACAAGACATGATTGCAATTCACAGCAATCACACTGCAGGGCCGCCTCTCCAGGCTACGGCCCTCTTGCAATTTAATATTGCATAGATTTCATTCATTCATTCTATGAATGGAGGCACACCGGTTGTGAGAGACAGTTGCATAGATGAAACAGCTGCATAAGTTAGAGATAGTTAGCTGCACATGTGAGAGACAGCTGCATAAATGAGAGATAGCTGCACAACTGAGAGACAGCTGCATAAACGAGAGATAGCTGCACAACTGAGAGACAGCTGCATAAACGAGAGAGAGTTACAAACAGTATGTGACAGTTACAACAATGAGAGATAAAAAGCTGCATCAGTGAGAGATAGTTGCACACGTGATAGATAATTAAAACAGTGAGAGACGGCTGCATAAGTCAGAGACAACTGCACATGTGAGAGATAGTTACAGCAATGAGAGATAGCTCACAAGTGAGAGATAGTTACAACAGTGAGACAGCTGTATAAGTGAGAAATAGCTGCAGAAGGGAGAGACAGTTGCATAAGTGACAGATAGTTATAACAATGAAAACAGTAACACAGAGAGATAGCTGCACATATGAGAGATAGCTGCACAAGTGAGGGATATAGTAAGAGACCATTACAACAATGAGAGATAGACAGCTGCATCTGTGAGATAGCTGCACAAGTGAGAGATAGTTACAGCAGTGAAAGATAGCTGCACAAGTGAGAGATAGCTACAACAGTAAGAGACAGCATCCTTTCCCAGCCAAAAGACACTTGTTAAGAAAATAATATACTCATCACTTTCATAATTTTATGACACGGAGGCTGGGTTGGAATTGAAAAACCCAGAACCTGATTTAGGGAAATATTCTATCTCTATTGGTACCCTGATTTAGGACGGATTTAGGGATGATGCAATAGGGATGATGCAAAGTTAAAATGATACCCTGACTTTGGGGTGATGCAATAAGGAAATGATACCCTGTTTTCGGAGTTGTACATTTGATACCCATATAACATAACAAAAAGTCAGGTACATGTTTTCATACTTTAACAATATTTTATAATTGTATATTTAATAGTAGCAGCACTCCCACAGTAATGAAAAGCATGTTTTACCACCAGGCTAGGGAGAAAGACTTAGTACAAATATCTGATATCTGGCAGTCAGAAGCTCAATTGGGATAATCTGGGGGAAGCAATTTCCTACAAATCATTTTTTGTTGCCTTTTCTACTTCCTGGATTTGTAAACAAAATAACCATTAATACCACACAGAATAGAGAAATGTACAACTTAATTATTATTATCATAATTGTATAAACAGACACTGTGCCCTTGTCAAGTGTCTTGTGTACACATGAGCATGGTGAGGCAGCAGACAGCTTAATTACCAAACCTTTGCTGAGAACAATTGGCACTGGCATTCTGTCCCAGCAGGTGACACTTATGTTCCATTGATCAAGAAACCCACAAAACTGACATAGATAGTCAGTGGGTAGGACCTGAGAGCAATTATTATTGCTCTCAGGTAGGACTTTAAAAAAATAACATAGGGAAATTTAGGATTGAGATGTTGTAAAAATAGTATAATTCTGAACACCATTCAAGTCCCTGTATGGACACTCACAACATAAACAAGGTTCATAAGGGAAGGTAACAGTCAAACCTGGATAAGGATGAAGGTGACAAAACATGCTCTGAATTAGGAGATTTGGAAAAGGGGATTGTGATCCTTGTTTTAGGCAAAAAATTGAAAAGCAGTATCCTGTTTTAGGGAAAATGATAAAATATCTTAACCCGTCTTAGGGAAAATATCAGCGAAAAGGACCCTATTTAGCCCAGCTTCCCCGGTAACACTGACTACAAAAGTAAAACAAGACATGCATGTCTTTTTTGAAGGTGAAGTTAAGGATTCAAGTCTCCCAGTTAAAAAATGTGAACAATAAGTTCACAGATGGAGTCCATCAATAAACACATACCTATTAGGCAATAGGTTAGATCTGGTTGGTACGACAAACCTTAGCCTTGTAAATAAAGTATCTGTCCATCCAGGCATGAGGGACCATGATGTGGTGATAACAGAATTCAATGCAAAAGCCAAACTGGCCAAAAAAAGCAATGCAATAAAATGCAAAAAAAAAAATGCAATAAAACAAGACATGCATGTCTTTTTTGAAGGTGAAGTTAAGGATTATGTTCCTCCAGTTGAAACTATGAACAATAAGTTCACAGATAAGCTTATGGAGTCCATCAATAAACACATTCCTATTAAGAAAATAACTGGTAGAAGGGATGTGCCATGAATGACAAAGGAAATCAAGAGACAAATTAGAAGAAAACAAAGACTATACAAGGCTGAAAAAACTAAAAAGGATTCTGACCATAGAAGATTTAGAAACCTTAGGAAACACATAAAACATAAGTTGAGAGAATCCCACAGTGAATATGTCCTTGGGTTACTCGATTTACCTAAAATTGAATTCAGTAGACCATCAATAGGAAAAAGGTTCTGGAACTATATTAGATCCAGGCGCAAAGATACTGTTGGTTTACCAACACTAACAGAAAAAAAAACTCTGATTTCTACTGAAAACATGGAAAATATTCCTGACAAAGGTGATCCAACTTCTCCACAAATAGAGCCAATTACCATCACAGTTGCTGGTGTGGAAAAATTGCTCTCTAACCTAAACTGCAAAAAAACCAATGGCCCGGATCAAATACTCACAAGAGTCTTGAAAGAATGTTCACATGAATGCTCCAATCCTCCAAAAAATATTCCATAACTCACTCGACAAAGGAGAAGTTCCAAAAGCATGGCACACAGCACATATAGTTGCAGTCTTTAAAAAAGTAAATAAAAGTTGTGCCGCTAACTACAGACCAGTTTCTTTGACATCTGTCCCCTGTAAGATTTTGGAGCATATAATTGTCAGACACATGATGAATCAGTGCAAACTTTACAATATCCTGGTAAATTATCAGCATGGATTTAGGACAGGCCACTCGTGTGAAACTCAGTTAGTCACAACCTTACAGGATATACTCAAGGCTAGAAATAACGGGCAAAATGTCACAAAATGTTGACATGCTCATTCTCGATTTTAGTATAGCCTTTGACACAGTCTGCCACATGCAGCTGAATCACAAGCTTGAGCATTATGGAATCTCAGGGTAGGTCGGTTCATGGAGAAAAATAAATTGGCTTACAAACCGTGAACAGATGGTAGTTATTGATGGTGATGAATCTGACCAGTGAATCTGGAGTGCCTCAAGGTACAGTACTTGGACCAATAGTATTTCTACTCTATATTAATGACATTGGAGAGACGCTAACATATTCAAACATAAGGGTCTTTGCTGATGACAGCCTCCTATAAAAAAAAAAAATTACAACAAACAAAGCAAAATTTACCAAACAAAACAAAAATTACAACAAACAAAACAAAAATTAAAATAAACAAAAACATATATAAAAAATGAAACAATCAATGTAAAATGATGGGGTGCTTAAAATTATCTTTGTTCATCTTTCAAAAATATTTAATTTGGTATATGACCAAATTTTATAGTTGGAATGCAAAGTTCTGTCTATGTCGATTATATAACTTAAGTTCCTCTAATATTGCTCAGGTGCTAACGCACGCAAGTTATCGATTAGAGTCATTCAGACTTTTGCTTGTCTTTTTTGTGTTAATTGTCGGATTTACACCAAATTCGTACTAAATCCACTCAGAATTCCATGCTCTATTTTGGGTATCTCCAAGCAATATTAATTGATAATTTCGTGCAGTGATGGGAGACGACAATATTGTCATCTTGAACTTTTGGACATCACTCACTTCTTTATCTTTGTTTACATGTTATAGAAACTTATTCATACGCAGACACATGCACAAATTGGAATCTACTACATGCACACGACATACACTTCACGGTGGCATCAGTTGCTTCTGCAATATTGACCATAACGAATTACAACCCCCAGAATATGACTACATATTCCCCAGGATCATACCGATCACAGAATAACACAGATAGTTCCTTTTTTTGACAATGTAAAAAAATTACTGATTTTTTTTCTCAATTTCCTTTTTCAATTTCCTTTTTCTCAGTCGATTGGGCCACCAATTTTTTTTTCCAAGGGTCCAAACATCCTAATTGTCATACTATCTGTGTAAATGGATGTATGATTTATTAGAAAATGAAACAATGTGTTATCTACACTAATTCACAGTTAATACAACTATTTCAAGTAGTCATTTATTGAATTAAACTTCATCTACCTATGTAGAGTCCTGGGTGCCAGGAAGTTTTGTCCTATTTTCCATGAGTGTGGTCACGTTAGATATGGGCACTGCATGACCACCGAGGACCAACCACATATCGCCTGGCCACCACAAAACTTTCCAGACATTAGGCAGTCTGACGCTGTGTTTCCATATGTCTGATATGTGCTGTCTGCAATGCAGTGCATCAGGCAGAGCGTCTTGCGGTGTTAGCATGTATGTATCAGCAACCTATGAGAAACCTTTGCATCACTCTATGCATTAGATTTACATTCCCTACCATATGCAAATAGATATGCGTATGGAAGTCATTAGGGACAGCAATACACATGTTTGAAAACGCATGCATTGTTCAGTATGGTGTGTTAAAAAAATTGACGCGCTGCATAATGCATGGCATGGCACGTGGCATTACAAACTGCACATATGGAAACGGGGTTTAGGTTGACAACTAGTTTTGTAAAAAAAATCATCACCTAAGCACCTTTTGGGGAATTAGAACAAATGTTTGAAATTTTAATAAATGTGACTGGGATATAAGACCTGATATATGCATGATAAGAGCCACACAAAAGTGTAAGCCCATTTGTTGTTGACAAGAAATGGGATAGCAGACATCTTAATTATCAATAGGTCAGTAGGCCAGTGTTTTTCAGATATAGCAAGTTATAGCAAAATTTAAAAAATGTTGTTATAATATAAGATTTTGGTTACAATTAAAACCTTTGACCTAGTCAAGGTCATAGCTGAGGTCATCATATTTAGGCCTTCATGAGATGCATGTGTGGTAAAAAATGTGAATTCTGTATCTTAAATTGCTGATAAGATAGCAAATTGTCAAAATTTTTGTTCACAGACAGACCCACAGACCCATGTACACACAGACAGAGCCCGATACTATGGCTCCATACACTGCTCAGACATCGGGAGCTTAAAATTATCAATAAATAGTTATATGATCGTTAATGAATTGACTTCAAAGCCTTTATCTGCATGGTTACCATAGAGGTTTGGCTTTAAAACTGCCCAATTTAAATATTTTTCAGACATATGAATTGTTTAAAACCTGAATTCAACCCCAAAAAATAATAATATAACTGTTGAATATGTTTTACTAAGCAAATGTCATTGTTAAGATATCATAATTGATGTTAAGTTAACATTTCCAGACAATGGGCTGAACATCTTGTTAAATCAAACGATAAAAAAATATTTGCAAAAGATTGATCCTAACAGCAATATAACATTTATTATTGCTCTCAGATTGTATGTCACCGGAAAAGTTATGTTGAGAATTGTATTCGTTGCTGATGCCTCAAATCTAGGTCCCTAAACATATTTTGGGTAAATTGTACCTATTATCAATTTTCCCCTCTAAAATCGAGTTCTACAAGGTTAAAACTCAATTACATTTTCCCAAAAAGTTGACCCTTCGAACCAATTTTTCTGCAGATGTGTAAGTCTCAATTATTTCTTTTCTTAAGTTTGGCATCATATTGAAGTTTCTCCACTAAATAAACTTGACCTCCGGCAATTAACTGTTGCACTTCTGGTGTCATTGTCTTTCTCAATTACAAGTGCCTTCAGCTGAGAAGGGGTGCAGTCTCTCCCTTTTACAGCTATATCTCGCTTATGCAGCTGCTTTCACTTTTGTAGCAATCTCTCACTCTTGCAGCTATCTCTCACTTATACAGCTGTCCAACTATTGTATTCATCCCTCACTTATACCTCACTCATGCAGCTGTTTATCATTTTGTAGCTTTCTCTCATTTTGTAGCCTTCTCTCGTCTCTCACTTGTGCTACTACCTCTCACTTCGTATCTCTCATTGTTGTAACTATCTCTCACTTGTGCAGCTGTCTCTTTACTCGTAAAGCTATATCTCACTGTTGTAGGCATCTCACTCTTTTACAGATTTCTCTCACTGCTGTAGATGTTTCTCACTTATGCAGCTATCTCAATGTTGTAACTATCTCCCACGTGCGCTGCTGTCTCTTAATGTTGTGATTATCTCTCAGTTATAAAGCTAAATTTTATTGTTGTGAATATCTCTCAGTGATGCAGCTTTCTCTCACTGTTGTAGCTACCTTTCTCTTATGCAGCTACCTCTCACTGTTGTATGCATCTCTCACGTGTGCCGCTATCTATATTGTGAAGATCTTTCATTTGTGCAGCTATCTTTCATCTTGGAGTAATTATAATTACTCCAAGCTTTCATTTATGCAGCTATCTCATACTAATGCGATACCTACGATAGGGTTCAAGTCCAACCGGAGTTTGTGACCAGTGGTTCATGGGGCAAAGGCGTTGAAATGCCTTCTCCTGAAGATAAATCTCTGACGTTGGCTGGATGAATGTTGGAAAAATTGTGTGATGTGGGTCAAAAGCTTTTGGTGAACACTGGCAACAACTTTGAGATATGGCGTGCACAATATTATAAAGGTCAATATCACAGCATCAGGGTCAAAGTCAAATCTGTAAAATATGTACATGATGCTCTACATAATGTTCATATAGAACAGATATGAAGTACTTTTTATTCACTTTTAATGGTTGAGATGTTGCATGTACACAAATTTTGAATTCAAGATCAAGATGTCAAGGCCAAAGGTCACATGACTAAAAAAAGTATGATGGGGCACAGCGATGACCTCAGACATTTATGTACACCAAGTTTCAATTTCTTCTTATAAGTGATTGCTGAGATATGCTCTTTACAAAATTCATGACCTCAAGGTCACTGCACTGAGGTCAATGGTAACTTCATAAAGATTTGAAGGAATCTGAATCTTCACCTCTATCAGAGACACTTAATCTCTGCCTCTATATCTACCTCTGTATAAAATATCAAACATATATTACTGGTAGTTTTGGAGAAGATTTTTTTCGGAAAATAGTGACAATTTATGCAAACAAATCTCTGAAAGGGAAATCCTCGTTGGGATTTCTACTTTGTGCAGATGGCAGGACTGATACGGGAGTTCCTCCGACATACACGATAGCTCGCAGGTATCGCCGGTCTTAATCCACTTGAATTGTTAAAAACATACAAACTTATACTTTTCAAAGTTTACAGCATATAAACATAACTTCGTAAAGTGTATGATAATACAATATTGACAGTTATAGATGAGTATCGTGTGCATGTGGAAAACAACCAGGGACTTTCCAAGATTGAGTAAATTTCCCCTTTTTAACTTACCACAAATTAGACAATACAAAGGACGAACAATACAAAGGACCACGCAAGTATATGGGAACAGACGACACATTAACATATTGGGAAAACCGTTTTAAGTATGTCACAGCTACCATCGAAAGTCTGAAGTTAATGTTGATTTTTTAGGTATCGGACTTTGGCACAACAAGTACCAAAATACTTATATATGGCATAAAACCCGTAAAACTCTCATGATTTTAACCCGCGGAGGCTGGGATGGAACTGAAAACCCCAGAGCCTGAATTAGGGAAATATTCTATCATTATTGGTACCCTGATTTAGGACTAGCTGAAATTTGGTACCCTGATTTAGGACTAGCTGAATTTTTTATACCCTCATTTAGGGATGATGCAGAAGGAGGAGATTTGGAAAAGGGGATTGTGATCCCTGTTTTAGGGAGAAACTTGAAAAACAGTACCCTGTTTTAGGGAAAATGATAAAATATCTTAACCCGGATGGAACTGAAAACCCCAGAGCCTGATTTAGGGAAATATTCTATCATTATTGGTACCCTGATTTAGGACTAGCTGAATTTTTTATACCCTCATTTAGGGATGATGCAGAAGGGGGAGATTTGGAAAGGGGGATTGTGATCCCTGTTTTAGGGAGAAATTTGAAAAATAGTACCCTGTTTTAGGGGAAATGATGAAATATCTTAACCTGTTTTAGGGAAAATATCAGCGAAAAGGACCCTATTTAGCCTAGCTTCCCCGGTAACGCTGACTATGAGAGTACCCCCCCGGGATAATGAGAGATAGTTGCACAAGTGAGAGATGAATACAATAGCATTGAATAGTGAGACAGCTCTGCATAATTGAGATATAGCTGCAATAGTGATAGACAACTGTATAAGTGAGAGATTGCTGCATCAGTGAGAGAAAGTCACAACAGTGAGATAGCTGTACAAGTGAGAGATAGTTTTAACAATGAGACAGCTGCATAAGTGAAACATTGCTGCACAAATAAGGTCAAAAGTGAGAGGCAGCTGCAGATCATACCTTCCCAACTGAAAGAAAAATAATCTTGTCAAATCATATTATGAGTTGATTTCGTTATCGCCTTCTGAAAGGAAAACTGGATGAATTACAATTAGATTTGTATTTCACTTTCTATGTTTCAACCTGACTCCTTTGAAGTATTTTGGCAGCTAGTGACTGGCACGTGGCAACTGGGGTTTCCCCTGTCGGTATTCCCTACCACGTGACCATATCGGTCTTGCGGCGACAACAGAAGCCGCCGATTGTAACAGTCACTCTGATTGGCCAAATCTGGGGAATCCCCATCAAAAATCCCTTCTGAGACTGGGGAATTTTTCATCCAACATTTTGTCAATTTGGAAGACTTTGAGCGTAAAATCTGCGGAATTTTACGTGAATTAAGGCAGATAATCACTTTTACACGAGCGTGGACATCAGAGACACATATCTGAGTTGGATTTGCTGAGATACAGACCGATCTTATTCGATCTTGTCAGGTCGCCATTTCAGGCTGATCTATTTTTGTTCAGAGAAACATACGAGCACTCGACACAGCTGTCGCACTTGTGTCAAAGTTAAATTTGCCAAAACCAAGGAGACAATAATATAAGTGAATATGGATACAAGGAGACAAAATTTGCCGCGGCATGTAGAGACGGACGGTGAGCCCAGGGTACCGCCACTGGGGCCGCACAAGATAGGCTGGGAAGTGGATTCGGTGGACGGATGCGCTCAGATGGAGAACAGGTTTGATTCTGGAATGGACTCGGGTGCAGGGTTAGATTCCTTCAAATCGGACTCATTTTTCAGTGAAGATGACTTAATGATGGACACACTGAAACAAATGGAAACAATATCATTGCGGGATGGATCAGAACAGACCCCAGCAACCCAGAGAAGACAATTTACACCCCACACTAACTTAGACTCTGATGACAAAACAGACTCTCTCTTTGTTGCTTCCATTGATGAAGGGTTTGGATCAGGTCTGCCCAGTGGACTTTCATCTCTTGGAACTAGTAGTATACCAAATCAGTGTACAGATCATGTGGTCCAGCCATCCCCAGAGAGCACACAGATTCATGACCTTCAAGTACAAAAAGCAAGAGAAATTCAAATTGCATCAATATTTTCACAAGATGAAGATGGAGACACGTAAGTAATCAAATAATGTTTTTTTTATTTATACTAAAGTTTATTGAATAGATTAACCCAACAATAAATACACAACCAGTAAAAAGTACAAAAACATGAAAGTAGGGGTCTTTGAAAAAGATATTTGGACCAGTCGTGGTTTTATTTAGAGGTAATCAATAATTGAATAGGCTATTTGTAGAGAAAATTCCCCAGAACGTATTGACCTGTCATTTTCCTTCAGGGATATTGAGTGCTACTTTCATTGGGGCTTTTCTATTTCAAGGGAAATACCAACTATTTTTGGCTATTTTGATCTTCTGGGGAATACCCAATAATATGGTTGCTAAGTGACACCTAGTGGATGTATCTTTCAATCCAAGTTGAACTAAAGATCAGTGCCATCTGGTGGACATTTATTGGAAACCAATTTTTGGAAAAGGTGAATCATAAAGTGATTGTGCAGGATAAATTTGTCATCCTGTATTTACAGTGTACAATCATGGGTAAATCATTTGAATCATTCAATGTCATGATTAGTGAATCTTGATTCATGGTCTGATTCACTGCCATCACTGGTCATTTTTACCTGAAACTGGAAATCTAAATTATTCATGAATAAATTGTACTTTTATAGTAGTTCAATTAATTGCCACAAACTCACCATTGATTTATGTATTTTTTTTCATTACAGGCAACTACACATTGCAATCATCCAAGGAAAAGATTTGTTGGCAGAGCAGATGATCAGGATAGTTCCCCATCCAGAATACCTCAACATCAGCAATAATCTTCATCAAACACCCCTCCATCTTGCAGTGGTCACCAAGCAACCCCTTGTTGTACGCAGACTTATTGCCTCTGGGGCAGCTTTGGATGCCAGAGATCGTCATGGTAACACTCCCCTGCATCTGGCATGTAGAGATGGGAGTATGGATTGTGTTGAGGCCCTGACCACACCGTTCAGCTTACAGGAATGCCAGGCTACTACCAACTGGGTAGCACTCAACACCATCCCACAACCAGCAGACATAAGGAATTATGATGGTGAGTAGAACTCTTCAATTTAGATTTGGTATATCTTGAAAATAGAACATGTGCAAAATGTCTGAGAGTGGAGCCAAACATCTATTTGGTCACACATTAATTGACTGAGTAAGATAGATTATGGCCATCACATTATTCTGCCAAGCAGATGAAAAAGAGTAGGGCATTGAGTCCAAGTGAAGGGGGGACTATTCAGCCTGGTATAGCCTAAAGTATGCTGGAAGGTTGCTTATAAATACCAACAACCAACATAAAAAAGACATGGCTTGGTCATGTTTGCATGTGTATGTTATTGTCTAGTGTTTTTTGTAAAATTAGACAAAACTAACACTTGACTGCAAGATTTATGTCCATAATTTTAGATTTTCGTCATTTTAAACAGTGGTAGTTTTTTCAAGGAGGGAGGGAATAAGTCATTCAAATTACTCTCAAAATTTTATTGTTTTGGTTTTATAATCATGATAGATATTGATTATCAAGGTCACAGGGTCCTGTCTGACAACTCCATGATAACATAACTTCCAAGTTGAACAAAATCATGCCACATAAGTTTACATATAAGTTCCATGTGATTGGACATCATTTTCTCAGATATTGACTGCATTTTAAAGATAAATGGCAACAAAAAGCAGAGAATTGCACACAGACACCAACCTGATCAATAATCACAATGAAAGTATGATAAAAACCAGAGTTGACCAAAAGTAATCTGACTTGTAAAAAAACATGATCTAGTTTTATTTACTGTGACTGTTGTGTATGAAGTCAAAAGGACGTCAAAGGCTCTGTTTATTAGTGAGAGTGGGATCTTTATGACGCATTTCATTTGACCCTTGTTTACTTGTGCAGTCGTACTTTTGTGAACTGTTCTTTAAATAGGTCAGTGGGAAATCCCCATCATGCTGTAGTCTTCAAGGCAATCTATATATGGCTCCAAGAAAAAACCAAATGACGCTTGCCAAACCTGATTTGTTACTATGTATGGCAAAACAAGAAGGTTTTTGTTTGCATCATAGCTCAACATTATTTGCATTTTGATGTTGAATCAAAGGGTATTTCTGTAGGGATCTGTCGTGCAGAAATCATAACACAAGTTCTATTCAGGCTGATGATTTTACAGATAATGACTAATGGGGATCATGATAATGGGAATTGCCCATGAATGATTGTTCAGGACATGGTCACATGATATGATTATGAGCTGGGAATAATATATGATGTAAAGAAAAGCCCAGGTTTCTGATAAGGTAACTCACCTTCCTTGTCCATGAATAATTGTATGTATGGACTAATATGGAAAGTGGAAGCCAAATATAGCAACCAAAAATACCCAAATGAAACAGCACCTAAATTTCTTTTTAAATCCTGGCATCTTATCTCATTTTGGGAATTTAAATGTTGATTGTGTCAATACTTATTATATAGACTTAATATTTGCTTGTAAATATTTATTAACAAATGAATAAATTTGACTTGTTTATATTATTCTTGTAATGGCATTCAAATATATATGATATACTGAACTTTTTATGCATTCACACGACAATAAATTACAAGCATTTATTTGATAATTTTAGGTGAGACATGCTTGCACTTAGCTGCAGCCAACCACCACATGCCTGTGTTAGCTCACCTGGTTGGCAAGGCTGGATTTGACATCAATGTTAAGGTAAATATCTACTAAATGTTCAAACTTTCATGTCTCATAGATTTATTGAATTCTGTAATACAAGTGAAAATGACTTAAATTGGGATTGTTACATCTCTATATAATATACCATATGAATTGGCAATAAATGTAAAGTTCCCGATAGTTATCAACTCAGCTTTTGTCTTTAAATGTACAATTATATATTGATCAATTGCTATGTTCTTTAGGATGGACGAAGTGGACGCACAGTTCTGCATTATGCTATCGACATGGGTCGAGCTGAACTGGTTGTGCTGCTTGTGAACTCTTCATGTGATGTCAATGCTCGCACCTTCGATGGCACAACCCCTTTAAGATTAGCTGCTGGGCGTGGCCTGGAACTTGCTGTAAAGCTTCTACTTGACAATGGAGCAGATTACGATCAGCTCAATTATGATGATAGTGTCTCCGACATTTCTGATTCAGAAGAAGATATGGTAAGATTTGATTAGCTCTCAATATAGTCTCATTATCAAGTTGCATTGTTTATAAGTTACTTCAGATTGAGGAAGAATTATGACCTGAAATAGAGTTGAATAAATGAATAAACATTTAAAGATCTAAAGGAATGACATAAATACATTGAAATACATCTTTGAATACAATTTTACATTTAATAGAATTCATTAACATACTTAATTGCCTTAAATACAGGTAGCAGGTCTAGGAATTTCCAACATATGGTTATCTAACTCAAATAGGCCATTATCATTGTCCTTGTCATGTATGTCAACTTAGGCTAATCAGTGCATTGTTTGTCTGTTTGCAGATGGAGCCCCCTTTCTATGATGATTTTGTCATAGGTGGGCAGCCAATATCATCCAGGTAAACCACATCACAACACGCCCATCCAGGGGCTTTTCACAGCAAAGGACCTTTAAACACCAAATGAACAATCTTGCGGTTAAAATATCCTGACTAAAGAATATCCTCAGGCAAAATGACAATCCATGGATTCCTGTGGTTTAAACCAATGCAAACTTGTTGCACAGTTGAACGTACCACATGACTGTGGGATTTCCCATTGGGAATCCCCTTCACCACTCCCAGGTCCCAGACTGGACAGTTGCACACAATGTCAGAAATTCCTGGCTTGTTATGGGACTATTCATTTTCACTTGATGGCATGAATTTCCCATTTAATTTTGTCTGGGACTTTTTTTTAGAACAGGGAGCAGAGTTGGACTTTTTGTTGAAATTAGATATTTTCCACACAAAAAATGATATAGAAGTTCAACACTAGGACTTGAAACCTATAACTTTATATATGAAATTGATATAGTAACCCTTAAATCACCGGGATTTCTAAAGCTAGATATTGTGAGATTATGTGGGAATGTGTACCATAACCCTGAAAGGTCATGTTCATTGTGTAAGAAACAGGATTCAAAGTTTTCTCAGAAAAGTATTTTCAATCTTTTGTGGGGATTCATCTGTATTGTCATGTCCAATATATTGAATGCTATCAGTATTTGTTTTATCAGTGCTTATGATGACACAGTTTTTGTTTTATTCACAACCAATTTATGTTTATTTTCATTAACTTCACCAGGAACAATTTTGTTAAGATTCTAGGAAAAGACAAGGAATTTGAGGAAATATGATGATTGTTAGTTTGTATTTAAAAGTATTGTGAAATAGAAGATAAGGAGTTTTCTGTGAGGAAGAGAAAATTGCTCTTGCTCTTGACAGTTGGGTAACAAAGAACACTTACTTGGAAACTAAGATAAACCAATATGAACTACTGAGACTCTTTGCAGAGAGCTCACAACCAGGAAGTATACTGTTCTGAAATAATCTAGGTCACTGCCATATTTCATAATCAACGTCAATGTGAATGAGATCAAGATGACTGAAGAGTAAAACCTCATGAATTTGAATCATGTAAAATTAGAACATATTGTTGAAGTGTGAATAATTGTAAATATTCAGTGTATTAGCATGGTGATGTAAATAGAAGGTGTTAAAATGCAAGTTGATGGAAGTTGAAGTAAGACAGGAACGTATTTGCACATATTACATGAAGATCTCCTATCTGAGAGGAAGCTGTCTTATCTAAGATTAACAATAGAGAAAGGTTTGCTTAACTTAAACACTGTGCCTTGGTCCTTAGGACAAATATTTATTGTACAAGAGAATATTTTATGCAGAAAGAAAGGTGTGAATGTAGTGAAAATGGAGTGACTAAATGTAAGTATATATGTATATATGACTTTTTAGAATTAGCTAAATATTGATAACATTTATCATATTGAAATTATTTAAAGTTTTGACTCTTGATAAGTGTATCATGCTAGTTTGAAATGGTTAGTACAAATGTATGAGATGATATTTTCAAGACAATTGAGATCCAAATACTTTCAAGGAGACTCAGTCGGAGAAAGTGCCAAAATAGGTGCACGCAATATTTGTGAGACTATTAACACTAAATTGTATGACACATATATGTTGAGAAATAAAAATGTTATAAAAATAACTAATTTGTGTATATTCATTACTATCGGCTTATTCCTACAAAGATATGACTGCTTATTTTCAACACAAATGTTGTGAGTGAAATGTTTCTACCAAAACCAAACCATTAAGATGCCTTTCAAAAAATATCTTTTCTTTCCGCCCCACTGGAGGTGAAGACATAATTGCGGCATTTTGTCAGCATTTCTATCATGTTAGCACTTCTCAAATTCACAATTCTTGTGCATTTTGGGTCACACCATATGTTTTCTTTCCATACTCATCATTTGAGAGTTTATAATTTGTTTATGTACCATTATGCCAAGAGCAATTTATTGGAGGTTTTCTAAAATTACACATATCTTATTTGATTATGAGATATTGTTTCAAAATAGCTCAGCATATCAAAATATCCTCTTATTTCCCTTGCAGATTGGTCCAAATTAAAAAATTGCTTTGTTAAAAATTAAAAATTGATATCGTTAATGTTGAACAGCTTTTGATGACTAAAGACTATGGGCTCATTTTTGAAAGATGCAGATCATTAAGTACTGAAATTTATGAAATTCACGGAAATAGTAGTTTCATTTTCAAAGTCATTCAAAGGTCATTTCCAGGTCACTGCCATTATTTTATAAAAATAGCCTACAAATTGCTCCACATTCAGTCATGTATAATTTTTTGACAGAGTAATATGCTAATGTCTTTCATTTCTACTGACGGAACTCATCATTTGCCTGGCAGGCTGAGAGCAAAGGAAGACCATTGAGGACTGTGCTACACGATCCATCTGGGGGATCAGGGATGGGGGCCTGGACACTTATGGAGAAGAGTGAGTAGGTTACCATGGTTATAGACTTTGGAAGTAAGTGCTCTCTGGCAGGGAAGAGCTCTGTACAGCTCTGCAATGGTCTCTGGCTGTTCTCCACACAAGGTGCAAGTGGGGTTCTACATTGTTCTGGTTGGTCTTTGTGAGTCTTGACTTAGGCATATACGCTCCAGCCAGCATTTTTGCTCCATACGTTCCCTGCAAGCAGACATGGGCAGCCAGTATTAACTCCAAATCATGGTAAAGATGTTATAAAACCTTCGCACCTGGTCATAAAGTCCTGCACTACCTGGCTGGTGCTGCACTACTTGGCTGTTGCTGCACTACCTGGCTGGTCCTGCACTACCTGGCTGGTCCTGCACTACCTGGCTGGTCCTGCACTACCTGGCTGGTGCTGCACTACCTGGCTGGTGCTGCACTACCTGGCTGGTCCTGCACTACCTGGCTGGTGCTGCACTACTTGGCTGGTGCTGCACTACCTGGCTGGTCCTGCACTACCTGGCTGGTCCTGCACTACCTGGCTGGTGCTGCACTACCTGGCTGGTGCTGCACTACCTGGCTGGTCCTGCACTACCTGGCTGGTGCTGCACTACCTGGCTGGTCCTGCACTACCTGGCTGGTGCTGCACTACCTGGCTGGTCCTGCACTACCTGGCTGGTGCTGCACTACCTGGCTGGTCCTGCACTACCTGGCTGGTGCTGCACTACCTGGCTGGTGCTGCACTACCTGGCTGGTCCTGCACTACCTGGCTGGTCCTGCACTACCTGGCTGGTCACGGGCCGTGGTGCAGTTGGTTAGAGCGCCAGCTTATTAGCACCAGTTCCTCTGTGGTGATCTAAAGGTCGTGGGTTCGAACCCCGGCCGTGCTGAGATTGAACTCATGACTCAATTTCCCATATGAGCTGAGGCCCGTGCCTAAAGGGTTAACCCGTTGTCCTTGTAAATCTGTGTCCGGGTGGGCCGGTTGTCATGTCAAGGACCTGCGACATGACAAGTCAGTGAGGCAGCAATATATCTGCTACAAGTAGGTCCCATCACAAAAATAGCTGAAATAATGTTGAAAGTGATGTAAACCACCCCCCCTCCCCAAAAAAAACCTGGCTGGTCCTGCACTACCTGGCTGGTCCTTTATAGAAATTCAGTAATATGGTGTGTAATACCTTCATGAATTTTTCACTGATTGAGCAACTAACATAAGGGGTTGATTTAAGAGGTCAAATATAGATATATTACAAAATCATCAAATTTTAACTGTTTTTAGCATGATTTTTTTTCAATATGAGAGTCATTTCAATGTTGTTGTCCTTTATAGGAATCATATTTAGGGTACCTAGTACCTTCCTGAATTTTTCACTAATTGAGCAATTGATATAACGGGTTGAATTAGGAGGTCAAACTTTCAGAAAAATGAAATTAAATCCCCAAATTTTAATGTGTTTTTTACACCAGAAATATTCCATATGAGATATGTTTCAATGTTGTTGTCATTTAAAGGATATCATCTACACAGTATCTAGTCCTACCTGAAATCTTCACTAATTGAGCAATTTTTTAAAGAGGTTGAATTAGGAAAAATGAACAAAATTCACAATTTTAAAGATTTTTTATATGAGGGTCATTTCAATGTTGTTTTCCTTTACAAGGAACCATCTATAGGGTACCAAGTACCTCCCTGAATTTTTCATTAATTGAGCAATTTTTTAAGGAGTTGAATCAGGAGGTCAAACTTGTAAAAAAAATGAAAAAATTCTCACAATTTTAATGGTTTTTTGCACAAAGATTTTTTTTAGGAAGGTCATTTCAATGTTGTTTTCCTTTACAGGGAACCATCTATAGTACCAAGTACCTCCCTGAATTTTTCACTAATTGATGATTTTTTAAGGGGTTGAATTAGGAGCTCAAACATCTAAAAAAATGAAAAATTCTAATAATTTTAACAGGAAAATAGCCATAGCAAAACAGATTCTCAACTTATTTCACGATAGAGTCAGCAAGCAAATATATGCCCCATTTCCCTTATCCTATCTAACCATTCATAGATTTAAATTTTCTGAGGCTGTGGAGCATGTGACCTTTTTTGTTATCAGAAGTTGTGGAGCATGTGATATGACTTTTTAGAGGTCATGGAGCATGTGTTATGACTTTTCTGAGGAAGTGGAGCAAATGATATAATTGAACTAAGGTCTTGGAGCATGTAATGTGACTTCTCTGAAGAATGGAACATGTTATATGACTTCTCAAATGAATTGAGCATGTGATATGACTTTTCAGAGGTCAAGTAGAATGTGATATGACTTTTCAGAGGTCATGGAGCATGTGATATGACTTTTCAGAGGTCGCGGAGCATGTGATGTGACTTTACAAAAGTCATGTAGCATGCGATATGACTTTTCTGAGGCCGTGGAGCATGAGAAATAATGTCTCAGAAGAAGTGAAGCATTTAATACGACTTCACAAATGAATTGAGCATGTGATGTGACTTTTCAGAGGTCAGGTAGCATGTGATATGACTTTATCAGGTCGTGGAGCATGTGATATGACTCTTCTCAGGTCGTGGAGCATGATATATGATGTCACAGAAGTAGTGAAGCATGTAATATGACTTCCCAAATGAATTGAGCATGTGATATGACTCTTCTGAGGTCATGGAGCATGTGATATGACTTTTCAATGGTTGTGTAACATGATATATGACTTCTCAGATGTAGTGGAGTATTTGCAGCAAGTGATATGCCTTTTCTGAGGCCAAGGGACAAGTGATATGACCTTTATGAGGTCCAGGAGCAAGTGATGTGACTTTCCTATGGAGCATGTGACTTTTCTGATATCATAGAGCATGTGATGATTTTCGTGGAGGTCGTGGCATATTAGATATGATTTTTTAGAGGTCAAGAAGCATGTAATATGACTTCTCAGAAGTAGTGGAGCATGTGATATCACTTTTCTGAGTTCGAGGAGCATGTGTTTTGATTTTTCTAAAGTCATGGAGTAAGTGAATTGACTACCAGCATCTTAAATAGCATGATATCTTCATTTGACTCTACTGAAGACGAACACAGCTCAATAGGCATTTAAAAATATAAGAAACATTATTATTGTGAATAGAATTTCAATATAGTTATTCATTCTAATAATATATTGAAAAAGGTTTATGCAATGTCAAGGTGTGGGAACCATGAAATCAACATCTTCGATAATTTGTTCATAATCATTTCTCCCTGAATGTTGGGGGAAAAAGGTCAGATTGCATGGTTCAGTGGCCTTTTTCCCAATAAATCATAACTCTAGGACATTTCATATCTGTTGGATGTATCATAATATCTACTACTGTGGTGACCTGATTAGTACATAGATGTTGTACAAATTAAAATTGTGAACCTTTTCTCATTTTACGTACTGTTTGAGCTCCTAATTCAACCCCTTAAAATAATTGCTCAATTAGTGAAAAAATCAGGGAGGTACTAGGTACCCAATAGATGGTTCCCTGAAAAGGAAAACAACATTGAAACAATCCTCATATAAAAAAATCTTTGTGCAAAAAACCATTAAAATTGTGAGATATTTTTCATTTTTCGTAATGTTTGAGCTCCTAATTCAACCCCTTAAAAATTGCTCAATTAGTGAAAGATTTAGGGAGGAACTTGGTACCCTATAGACAGTTCCTTGTAAAGGAAAACAACATTGAAATGACCCTTATATAAAAACATCTTTGTGCAAAAAACCATTAAAATTGTGAGATTTTTTTTCATTTTTCGTAATGTTTGAGCTCCTAATTCAACCCCTTAAAAAATTGCTCAACTAGTGAAAAATTCAGGGAGGTACTTTGATACCCTATAGATGGTTCCCTGAAAAGGAAAACAACATTGAAATGACCCTTATAATAAAAAAATTATGCAAGAAACCATTAAAACTATGAGAATGTTTATTTTTTTTAGTTTTTGAGCTCCTAATTGAACCCATTATATTAATTGCTCAATCAGTGAAAATTTCAGGTAGGACTAGATACTGTGTAGATGATATCCTTTAAAGGACAACAACATTGAAACATACTAGTAACTCATATGGAATATTTCTGGTGTAAAAAACACATTAAAATTTGGGGATTTATTTTTATTTTTCTGAAAGTTTGACCTCCTAATTCAACCCGTTATATTAATTGCTCAATTAGTGAAAAATTCAGGAAGGTACTAGGTACTAGGTACATTGAAATGAGTCTCATATTGAAGAAAAATCATGCTAAAAACAGTTAAAATTTGATGATTTTGTAATATATCTATATTTGACCTCCTAAATCAACCCCTTATGTTAGTTGCTCAATTAGTGAAAAATTCATGAAGGTATTACACACCATATTACTGAATTTCTATAAAGTACAACACCATTGAAACATCCATCATAAGAAAAATATATCCCACCAAAATCAGTTAAAAAGGGTTAATTTTTCAAATATTTCATGTTTGACCTCTTTGTTCAACCCCTTATACTAATTGTTCAATTAGTGAAAAATTTGGGCAGATGCTATGTACCCTATAGATGAATCCCTATAAAGGAAAACATCATTGAAACATCTCTCATATGGGAAAAATAATGTACAAAAAAGTATAAATTATAGATTTTTAATTTCTTTCTCATGTTTGACCTCTTAATTCAACCCCTTCTGATAATTGCTCAATTAGTGAACAATTCTGGAAGATACTAGGGTCCCTATAGATGAATCCCTATAAAGGACACCACCATTGAAACAGCTCTCATAATTATTTTTAATTGCAGAATATATAATATTGTTTTTTTTTTCAAAGTCCAATTTCAACAATTTATTTTTCACCTTTAAATTCATTTTTTTTGCATTGGGATTTTTTAGTAATCCCTGAAAATTTGAAAAGAATTGAAGCATTGCGTCATATGTTTTTAAATTAAAATGTAACACAACGTCAAATTTTTGGAAAAAAATTTGAAAAATGAACTGTGAACTGTGAAATATCTTCCCGCACGTGATTTCATTTACTACATGTTCTTATTACAATTCACTAAGATTAGCGCAGATTCATTAATCAGATTAGATAAAATTGGGCAGTGTCTATTACAGGTATTGTACAAACTTAACTTAAGTTTCATTTCCATGATTTCATGATGTTCTTTTATTACACTTGTAAATTTCGCTCAAATTGGCACAGGCTCAGGACCCAGTCTAGAAAGATTTCAGCTGTGACTGTTACATGTACTACACAAAGTAAACTTTTTAATGAATTGCATGCTCTTGTTACATTTGTAAATTTGTAAAATGAACACAAATATTTGCATAGGCTCATTACTTATATAAGGTCTAAGCAGGGTGCTTTGTCTCATGCCATATCTTACACCCTGAAGCTGGTGACAGGCAAAGTCAATTCGGTGTCGACACCTAGTGCCATTTAATAAGAATCAAACCACTAGGGGTCACTGTCACATACCGTTTTGTACACTTTGTATTTTATTTAATTTCATTTCCATTGTTCATTCCTTTAACGAATTACCAAATTTATATTTTGTTAAAATGTGTTGCATACTAACTAGTCATTTTAGTATCTAAGGATGTCTGTAAAACGTGATTCTGGAAGGTATAAAGAAATTGAAATTGTTAGTGCCCCCTTGTGGCAATATGAAAATGAAATACCACATTAAAGTGATGAAAGTGACATACCTATTCAGGCAACAACTTTGTGAAAACAATTAATAAAATAAATCCATTTAATCATAAATAATTACTGCATAACTAAATTCAATAATACGAATAATATTAGATAGTGAAAAAATTAGCAATGGTAAGAAATTTATATACGTTTGGTTGGATATTAAACACACCTTATGCATTCGAAACATAGTCACAAACGAAAGTGCTATTTAAGTACATTTAACACCATTATTATATATGCTACAATAACTTTCATTGACAGAAATTTCATGATCACATAATTTAGCAAAGTGTGTTACATTATTAATTTAACAGACAATTAGTTGATTTGTTGACATCTGAATTGTTCTCAATAAAAAGACTTCTGTGTGGTGAATGGAAATGAATCAACTACCAAAATGGTCAGCACACAATATATTTCCCGACTGAAATGCAGCATTAAGTGTAAAATGCCATCTTGAGAAATATATATGTTTGGCTGTACCCCATAACGTTATTTAGTTCAGAGCTTTGGAGGCAGGTGTAATCCAAGGCGGCAAGCTTGGACTCCAAGTTATCTCTGATCATCTCTGTGATGTGGCACCTCTCTCTGTTCTCTGTGCAGGGTACTTTTCACAACTTGTCACCTCTTGGTGTATATTAAGATATACATGATATTTGAAGAGAGCTTTAAAGTCAGAGTGGTCCTCTCAGGTGATCACAAGATTTCTACACTATATGTGCACGTGTCCAAAGGAAGAATGTTCAACAAAAAAACATGACTTAAATTGTTTTTTTAATGGATGTATGCTATTTAAAAGCTAATATCATAGAATTATAGTATCCTGACGAATTATCATGGTGATAATGAAGCTGGTGAGCTTTCTACATCATAGGTCTGGGCAGGCTGTGTGGGGTGCATATTACGTGATTCCAGACCAGAGAGGGTGGAGGTCGAGACAATGTCTACACTGGGGAGTGAATGAGAAGGAACCAAAACAGACTGTGAGAGAGTCGAGATAAAAATCAATCTCATGCCAAGTGGCCACTCCCCAACCGACCAAAAATAAATGACTATTCTCGACCCAGTAAACATTGATGTATTGGTCTGATGCTGGCTTCATTACATCCTGTAAAGTTTGTACTGGTTGGTTATAATTAGTATTGGTCTTGTACTGGTCAAATGGTGACAGTAGTTATACACAAGCAAACATTATCTCTGATACTGTACCAATACTAGTCCGATAATGGCAAGATAATGACAAGGATTATTCATAGATTCAACAGCTTCAGGTTTGATGACGGTGAAAGTGATTTGGATCAATGCTGGTTCAGCAATGGCAAAATGGTACTAGTATTTTCTAACAGAGGGCCCTCTGACAGCAAAATCAAAATGAGGATCACAGTGAGTGGACATTGTGAAATGAGCACATGGCTTCCTCTAAAAACTCTTTAAATCTCTGTTAAGCTGTATCAATCATATGCTTAAATTAAATTCTTGGCAAACAAAATCTTATGCAGGCGCACAAGTGAGAAATGCAAAACATATTGGTAAAATATAAGATAAAATCAAGCTGTCTGACTACCTGAGAGTCCATCCGTCAAGCCATCTGTTATTCATCTGTCTATATAATTTTTTCACATCTCAGCATGCTTTTTTTTATTAATTATAGATTATAATCGGTAACATACAATATCAAATACTTTTGAATAACACAGAGAACACAGTATATGATTATTAATTTTGTTATCTTAGGTCTAGTAAACATTATTATTCAAGTGAATCTCCAGTTTCAGTGCCAATAATCAAATTGATACCGATACTCAAGTTGTTACAATTATGTTTTTATATATGTTGCTCTACATGGGACATTATGAAAATTCCCTCTTGGGGAAAAGTAAACGAATATATGATTGAGAAAGAGGCAAGATTCTGGTTGTGTGGCAGTGGAGAAAGAGCAGGGAGACAGAAGAAAATGCAGGTTGAAAAGGAAAGGCATCAGCAAGCAATTGAGGAGGCCATAGAATCTGCATAGAATGACAGTGAATTTGAAATGCTTGCTTGTAAAGCTTGCCTGTAAAGGGCCACCAATGGACCAATATTTCACCAATAAAGAGCCAGAATTGGACCAGTTTTACACCAGTAAGGGCCAGCATCAGACCTGCATTTGTAATCAGCAATGTGCAAAATGTACAGGACCGATGATGAACAAACAAACAAACTACACCACTTATCAATAAGCCGAAAACAGTTTTGGAATCTGTGCGACAACACGGAGATAATAAACAAATTTCTGTAAATATGACATCCATATGAAATGAAACTTAAGTGTCTTTGATGTGAGTCAATCACACCTTGGAGTACAATGAATGGAGTTATTATGATGCCATGAGATCAAAGGTGCAATGTGCTTTACCGCCAAACCAATGTGTCCTGTGACGCCATATCACCCAAAAACTTGAAGAATTTGACGTTATTCAACTTTGTGACAATTTTGACTTGCAATAGACAGTATTAAGACCAAGACATATTGCGAATGAAATTTTCGACTCTTTTCGCTGATTATGGAGATATAATTTAATTTCATGTACAGTTTATGACCTTATGCTGGTCAATTCAGATTCGATAATTCTGTGAGCAAGGCAAGTATTTATGACTCGGAGATTTCCAAACTTTGAATGATATCAAAAACAGGGCAATGACTGCAGAGGTAGAAATTGAAAACTACCTGTGTAATGCAGAGCAGCCAATACCTCACATAGCAACTTTTCTTTTTTCAAATTTCGTCACCCTTCCTCTCTGATCATGTTCATGTTTTTTTTAATGTAATATGTAAATATTGTGCAATTGAGGTAGAGGTAATGAGAAGATTGAACGACTATCATTACTCCTGATGTAATGCTGAGTACATTGCTGTCACTATTGGAATGGATTCAATGCGATCTGCTTCAAACTTCATGATTACAATAGCGCTACGATACAGATCAAAATCGTTATTCTGTTGCCATCGTTTCTGCTGTCTTGTACGTTGTGGTTGATTGGCATTAATATTGCATATATTTGTCTGGCTCAACTGAAATCGAGATATACTGTTACTTGTGTATTGGTGGATATGCCCACAATCTGTTTAAAGAATATCTTCCATTTCAGGACTTCTCACTCTTTTATCAGTCCCTGTCACCATTGGAGAAGATCGGATGCAAATCACTGCTATTTATAAAAATCAGGCCTTTGACTGATTTGCGAGAGAATAGATGGATATTCATGCATGCATTGTTTTATCGACAGCTAAACTGTTTGGACAGTCTCTTCAGTCAGATGTTTGATCAGAAGTTATAACCTAATGTTGGTCAATTCGGGCTGGATGATATTTTGGTTATTCTGCATTACATTGGCAGTATTTCTACCTCTGCTGTCATAGGATGTGTGTGAACTTTGTTGCTTATTCACTATTCACAGTTCATTATTCATTTTTTCCCTAAATTTGTAGTAAACTATGTCAACATGTCAGATTTCCAAAATTATGTTCCAAATATGACCGTGCTGGATTTTCTGCCACATTATGTGAAAGGAAATAATGATAATAATAATAATAATAATAATAATAATAATAATAATAATAATAATAATAATAATAATAATAATAATAATAATAATAGTAATAGTAATAGTAATAGTAATAGTAATAGTAATAGTAATAGTAATAATAATAATAATAATAATAATAATAATAATAATAATAATAATAATAATAATAATAATAATAATAATAATAATAATAATAATAATAATAATAATAATAATAATAATAATAATAATAATAATAATAATAATAATAATAATAATAATAATAATAATAATAATAATAATTGTATACTATTTGATCAGAAACGACTTGGGCTGATGTGTAAATGTCACGTTTTCTGTGTACGTTTTGGTTTGGAGTACCACTATCCCCAAAAAATACAAAGGCGGTTTCGTTAAAGATGACGACCAAAATATCACTCGTGCTGGGAAAACAAATAAACACTTTAAACGTTTTGAAAGACAGTGGAATTACAAGGTGATGTGTGTGACACAACATTCAGGGTTTTGTTTACTTGAAGCTCACTGCACGACTGACAGTGGCACCCTGCACGTGCTGGTATATGATTTACGGCAACTTCAAAATGATAAAAAATATATATCTTTTTCAAAAAGGAAACTGTATACAAATTCCTTTTTTAAAGAAAGACTTTCTTTTTTATTTATCCAGAGCGCTAGGTTTTGTCCATTAAATTCATTTTGAATTACCTAGTACAGGTCGCCATTTTCTGTAGTACTGCAGCCACCTATTGGCCGATTTAGCCACCTCCAGTTTTCTCCTACATCATGTACATGCTCGCCACGTTTTCTACGTGCTCACAATGTGGTTTCTACGTAGTGTGTTATATGAGGAGGTCCTGTTATGGAGGATATATTTTGGTGAGCAACACAAGTATTTATGACTCGAGTAATTCGATATTTCGAATTTTAACAAATATAGATTATTATACCGACAGAGGTTGTGAGAATATTGAACGACTTACAATAATACCTATGTTTTGCAGAGTATTGTATAGTTAAAGAAATGCAAAAAGTCAATTTTTAAATAATTTATTTCAATTTAAACAAAATTAACATTTCCTTTTAACGGATCAGTTTATCATGTAGTCCCCACCACTGTAGAGTGACATTTTTATGTCCTGTATTCAGTGACT
Source organism: Amphiduros pacificus (assembly GCA_949316495.1). Lineage (NCBI taxonomy): Eukaryota > Metazoa > Annelida > Polychaeta > Phyllodocida > Hesionidae > Amphiduros > Amphiduros pacificus. The sequence goes on from OX439005.1 coordinate 12,224,523, forward strand.
TTAACGTCATAACAACACAAAAGGTCAATAGTAAGTCTTATACAATCTGTCAAACATGGCAGGCTGACATTTTACATTACTTAGGGAAATATTATTTTGACAATTAACGTCACACTATGTGACTTATTCACTGAAACTAAAACTACATTTCTTTGGTAGGAGGTGTTGAATAAAATGTGTGATTATTTTAGGTATAATGTCAAAATTATGTGCTTAAATACAGAACAGGATAATAAAGGTGGAAATCTTGAGATATCTTCCGCACGTTTATACCATTATAATGCGTATGACTTATGTGCAATAGTAATAGAAACGAAACAAAAAGTCAATGTTTAGTGGGGCTGTCTGATCATGTAAGCATTACCTACCAAAGACACCTTTTTAAAAATAAAGGTTAGCATAATTCATTGTCCATTGAATGTATTTGTACGCTGTTGAGCACACAATAAATCTGCAATAAATAAAACTTTGAAAGCTATCGGCGTCTGAACCCTGAAATAAAGCTGAAACATTATCCATTCATTGGTTTCCCCATTTCTGTATCGACACGTATTTATTGTTACAATCAATGTATCACCATGTATAATATGCCACCCCCACCTACCAAACCAATGCCATGCTGGCACTGGTATTACCACAGATAAGAAGGAAGACCATTGTCTATAAATCAAGAGGGGGAAAGTGGCATTTTAACATTTTCAATATCATATCATAATATTATCAGGTTAAGTAGTTTTTAGAGTACATGAATGAATACCTTTCAAAAAGTGATATACTCAAAGCTATTATGAAAGCGTGTGGATGACCTCGGTTTTTTGCCCCCTAGAGCATGGTTGATAAGGTAACATAATTATCTACATGTTATCTGTGCGAAAATTACCTGAATAACATGACATTTGTTCATCAGCTAGCTTTCATAAAAAAGCAAAGTAACAGGTGTGAAAAATACGTGAATAAGTACAGTCAGCAAAGGATCTTATGTAATCTCGGGAGACACGTGTGATATAGGCAATAGGCCCGGATGTAGAGAGCTAATCTGACACCTCAGCGATAGATTTCACACAAAGAAACACCCCAATCATGTACAGGTTTCACTTCTTCAACAATTTTCTAATCAATTTTGATTCTCACCAGGCTGTCAAAGTTATGTATTGCTAAATCAACAATTGTGTGTATATATAGCTGGGCTCATCTGTGATCAATATGTTCATCCACACATGTATAAATCAACACATGATATCCATCATTCCTATGAGAGAAAATGTCAGAAAACAACCCATATATTGAGAAAATTGATGAAAGTATACACTAAAATCATAAATGTAGCATAATGGTATAATTAAAAATGAGGGGAATATTACTTTCCATAATAGCTTTAAATATATACACTTTTTTCAGGTAAAACGTTTTGCATAAAATCCTTCCATGTACTATTCGAAACATAGGTAGTCAATTTTCGTACTACCTGAGAGCAATATATAATATGTACTACGAAGATCGACTACCTCATGTTTTGCGGATTACCTTTTCTGGTTTATTTTACCACTATCTTCCTTTCAGCTATTTTGATGTTGTCTTGTTGGGACATAAAACTTGAGTGCATGTCATGAAGAGATCAGAAGCGGTGTACATTATCATCTCCTGTTACATATTCATTAACCATACAAATACAAGTAATTGTGCACCATTCATTGAACAACAAAGATAACAAACCTTGGTCCACACATATGGGTTGTTTGAAGCTGGCTATAGATATTACGTTAATATTGTAAAAGTAAACGTCCTGTACACACAACCAGTGGCCAAGACAACACAAACATTTGTCAATTTCATTTACATAAGTAATTGATGTAGTCGTATATCCATATCACCTTAGCCATATATGGCATTAGGCCACTGCCCTGGGTCTTTTTACAATATTAATGTTGTCTCTTTGGAATGAAAATTTACATTAGCCCACTTTAGAATTAGTTACAAATGATGACCCATTTTGATTCATCTCCAATTAATTCATATGCGATTGATCATGGTTTTCGCCCCCTTCTAAATAATTGTAGAAATTAATTCTTGGCCAACACTTTGCAGTAAACAGATTAGCCAGATCCTGCATGTGTGAATGTGGAGACAGGGCTGTCTTGGCATGTTGGTAAATCTTATTCACAAATGAGAACATTCGAGAATAAGCAAACGTACAAGATTTTACTTTCGCACATTTAACATACGCAAGCTGTGCGTCATTTGTTTAATAAGAAATATTGCAATAGCAATTTAAAATTATTTCCCACATGTGGATACTCTGTCCAGACAATCTCCAAAACTAATAACATTTCTGCTCTTTCATTGCGATTGAGAATCTATTGACATTCTCCTACATATTCATTCGCATGTTAAGTGATTGCATTTGTTCTTTGAATGGCGGCACTTTGATTCACGCAGTCCACATTTCAATGGTGGAATTCAGATACTAATTTACAATAATAAATGGAGCGTTTTAGCATGTCCATTTCGTGTCAAATACTTCTAAATAGGACATTAAAATTCTACTTTTTATACTTATGCCACAAATGGTAATAAATAACATATTATCTAGAAATATTAATAAAAGAACATTTTTGAAGTTGAACTTACAAGTTTTTGCATTTGTATTCCCTGTACACACAAACACACCCAAATATCGCTCATAAAACAGAGTGCCCCAAAAGCAAATGATAAACCTAGCGGCCATGCATATTTTATTGGAATCGTATCAAATTACCATGGAGATCAATATATAGACTACAATATTATTCAAGAGGATATAAAACAGGGAAGTAAGCAGATAATGAACAGATTTTATGAAAAGAATGTCTTGTGGATAGTTCAAATCATGGGCACCAAATTGTAAGGATGGTAGTATATCTAATGTATATATGTCCAGTGTACATATGACCATATTTATATATTTAACTTCCCTCATTGTTGAGGCACGTTTGCATAAGAATATATTCATCACTAAAACTGATTTCATCAGTACCATCAATGTGTCCAACTCTTACCATTAAGTCGTTGAATTATAATCTGCAATGCTTTCAACTGAACAGGATTGGTCATGTTTTTTAGGATACAATATGGAAAACTCTTATTAAAGTTCCCAATATAGAGCGATGGTGAGGTTGTCCGCTATAATGGCTCGGTGAACTAATCCGGGACCCAAACCCGAGGGCAATGTTTTATCCGCGGCTTTGCAATTCTAGAAACGTTAAGAAGGTTCATCATTAACGCAAATAGATAGGAAGGGATTATTTTGTAATCATTACTGGTATGTTTATCCCTGATTCCTCTCTCAATGCCCGCTGATCATTAGAAGCAGTTTGAAGACCAACAAAAAGAAGTTAAGTTGAAAGCTCCTACGCGATATTGTGTAAGAAATCCACATGTGTAACATGAGGAGACCTTACATTCCAATATTTATGTAGAAACTATTTAACTTTCACTGACCAACACCTTGTAGTGTAGCATTGAAACAGTGCCAAAGAGTCCAACTCTGGGTAAAGTATAACAATATACAAAATTCGTATAATAAAATGAGACATAAAATAACGCCACCGTGTTTCACTCATATTGATTCATTAAATATGTGGACATCGCAAATTCAAACATATGCATCTTGTGTGCATCATTTAATGTACACCTTAATGCAACGACAGAGCATGTATACAATATGGACTGACAGTGAGAATATCAGCCAAATTGGAAGCATGATATATGAGTAAACTAAGCTGCACACTACCACAAAATGACGAGAAAGGTAGCTGGTCCTATGTGAACTATGTGAACCTCGCTTCATTGTTCCAGGAATTTTGGCAGTTACCAATTGATAACGCACACGTATCAGAATTGGAATATCAGAATACCAAATATAACTATGGTGTCAACAAAATCAACTTTTATCCGAATCTATTTGGAAAGGAAAGCTAGTTTTGGTTTGACGAAAAGTAATTAATTAAATATAGGTTTCAAATCTGATCCATTCATACCTCAAAGCATACATTGTGTAGAATGACAATATCTTGTGGTGCACACTTATGATTTGTGTTGAGGGAAGATTGGAGAAAATTTAATGACAAGAATATCCACAAGTCCCGGGAATATCTTATCACGCAATTGCGTGAAATAGCTGCACTAAAAAGGAGATAGATCATGCAAGAATTGCATGAATAACAGTCTATAACAAGAGACAGACAAAGTTTCAGACACAACCTCAAGCTTGCAGTGAATAATTGATGTCCAGTTACTGTTTGTATCATTGCAAAACGGAAACAAACTATGCTGTATGTTAATAAGCAAACATATCACCTATGTTGACACATATATCTAGCTCACACCATATATCACCCTGGTTCTAGATCCATACACGCTGACCTAATGTTGACAGATAACTGCCATGGATTATTATGTGATGTGGAACATATCATTTCATGGTCTGATAATAAATGTAAATCTATTAAATACAAATTCCTGCTCTACACTCATTCATCGCCTCTTGAGGCGATGAATGAGTGTAGAGCAGGAATTTGTATTTAATCCATGGCAGTTATCTGTCAACCTATCTGTCAACCTATCTGTCAACCTATCTGTCAACCTATCTCAAAGTTCAATGATAATGGCATTGACCTTTGTCACAATAAAATGGATTAATCCCAAATTTTGTCGAATGGATTTATCCCAAAAGGATTTACCCCAAATTTTGATAATTTTTGGACAAATATTCACGTTGATGACTAATATCTGTGGTCTTATCTCTATGCGCCACCATTTTGACAAGGTCCTACAGCAAGGTTTTATGTTCTATCACAATGTCATTGTCCTTTGTCTCAATGTTTAATGGTATAGACATGCTCCTGTCGCAAGGTTTTAGGACATGATGTTCATACTAAATGTTTCATCAAGCTTATATAATCCTATCTGGTTTATATTTACAAAAAATTGATCCCATGGCTTCGCAAATAAAGTTTTCATGTTCTGGTGTCGGAAATGTCAAATTAAAGATTTCTTGAAAGATAAGATAGTAACATTTATATGACATTTTTATCATATTTTTGTAATGGTTTAACCTTTTGTGGCACCCTGTTTTATTGTTGTCAAGTGAGTTATTATCCCTAGATAATAAGGTAACGTCCTTTCATGCCCTTTCACCTCATTCTTGCCCAATTAATCACCAAAATCACATTATTCACAGTCACATACATATCCAAAATGTCTATACTACGTGTAAAGTAAAAAGCTATACACTGTTGAATATATCTATGACAATATTGGACTTGAAACTGTTATATTCTAAATAGATAATAAATATCTTCATTTTTACAATAACATGGCACCAATTGTAAATGTGAATTATATAAGAAAATATGAAAATATTCCCCTACTGCTGGGATGTTGAATGTAACTCAATGCCTTTTTATCCATTTGTATGAGGTGTAATCATGAGTGTAATAATGCGTCTGCGACAGTCTTCCTCCATAGTTGCCTTCAAATAGAAGGATCACAGGTTACGTATGGGACGAATGTTATATTATAGCCACCATAGATTTATAAATCACAATGTGTCATTGATGGATACCTGAATAAGGATGCTGCCGGTCCTGAAAGGTTTAGATTCACTGGAATGTGATAGGCAAGCTGGGGTTCTCCCCAAAGACATACAAACATGTCCTTCCTTTTCACTCGTTTAATCTGTCACCCTTTATGTGGTAACATAGTAAGATATCCATTCCAAAAATCATGAAAGTAAGATAAAATGTAACTATCCTGAATTCATCTTTGTAGTGTGGTACAAAATACCATAATCTTGTAAATATAAGTACAAAATCGCCTTATTTATGTGAAAGAGGACAAAAGTATAAGATGTACATATGAAAAAAAAATGAGAATATTTGCATGGGGATCATGTACGCCCATTTCTGTCTCTCATAAATGCTCTGCCGGCTCGTGACTTGGGTCTCTCAATGCTCTGAGTTGCCTCTCTCACCAGACCCCTTCCAGCTCGGGACACAGGTCTCTCTGCGTGCTCCTCCACTCTGGACATGGGTCTTTCCAGAATTACCGTGTCCTCTCTGACCAGTGTGGGTCTGAGCATTGGCTTCGCTGGGCGGCGATAAGAGTCATCGTGTGAGGATCCCAAATAGGACGGGGAGGCCTGGGGCGTACGTCTACCTTGATCCAGCAGAACGCTACTTTCCCTTTGTAAAGGGGGCAGGTTTCTAACATTAGCAGTCACCCTTCTTTCTAGAGACTCCTGTTTAGATCCTTTTCTATTTGTGTTCCAACATGAGTACGACCCACTCACGTCCATAGCTCGCGAGGGCGAGTTTCTTGGGGAGAACCTCTTAGGAGGTGCTGCCACGGCTATGGAATGTCTTGACTTTGTAGCATAGGCCGGTAGGGCCTCATCCATCGCGTCGGGTATGGACCTTCTCTGTCCTGGACGGGGCGTTGTAGGCCTTGCCCCTGATATATCATAATCGTCAGAATCCGAGGCAAGGTCTGAGTCTGCGTCAGATCGACCTGGGCTCTTCTGGACAGAGCTGGGGGTGTTGCGTCTTATTTCTATCTCCAAGCCCGTCAGTTCGCTCCTCCTCTGCTGGAAGTCCTTCACGAGGTTCACGTAGTCAGACATGGACTTGTCCGCCTGTCGCTTCTTGCCTTTCTCCCGCATGGCGCCGACTAAGCTCATGCCTCCAGCCCGCTCCTCCTCCTCCTCCTCCGCCTCGGTATATGTATTACTGGCCGCCCGCGATCCTTGATAGCAGATCGAACGCCTGATCACCGATCACTTCGATTTTCCAATTTACCCCAATTAGAAAGTGGCCTGATCGTTCAGGGGCGAGGCTGCGTGACGCACCGATGCCAGCAAAATATGCCACACGGCAAACCTCTCTATTGATCCCTCGGTGACCACAAACGCAGGCTAAAAGCTCATTTTGCTTTGCACCTTGGCTCCCTAAGTTTCGATTGGTGACATCTGTTTTAGGGTGGGATAGTGCATGACAAAGGGACAAGCGGTTGCTATAGAGCCACTACTATGTCCATTCCAGGCCGAGGTCTAATCATGTTGTTTCCATGTATTCCTAATCCACACATGGCCTCTGTGTCAACAAAGGAAATTGACTAGCACCAGATAACGAAATAAATCAGTCTCCTTGATCTAGCCTTGATGAAATGCACATATTGATATCCCAACATCCAATTATATACGATATACCACCCTTATCAACACGGCCGGGCTGGGTAGCAAGCTGTTGTGAACATACTTCACTCACTTCTCTTTCTCTTTTCAGGTAACAAAGTCTAACAGCTGTCCGAACACATCCACGTCGTCTTGATATGGAACACGCTGGCCTGGTAAACCCCCAAAACAGATAGCTTTATGCCGATTTCATACTTGTGTGGCTTTCAATACACGTGCATCAGAACGGTAGCATGAAAATATGACAAGCACACGGAGAATTGGCCTCCACTAAACACTTGGTTACACACGCTAAAATGTCAATGTGTGTGTGTGCACATATATTTATATGACAAATGTTGTGTATTCATCCAGCCTGCTTGTCTGTTGGTTTAGGGCCACTTTGATCTGGCCCACCACTCCAGGTAGAATATGGATTGATTTGGATTTAGTAAGCAACTGATGATGACATGTGAAATAAAATGCTGACACCCTGTCGCCCCAGCCCATGCGTCCTGTCCTCGCTATGTGGGTAGAGGACCGCACTGACAAATCAGACAAATTATGATCCTGGTCTAAAATCTCTGTCAAATATTGAGAGCTAACAAAGCCGCATTAATCAGGCCGCACGGACACACACAGGTCCAGTATTGTCAATGTTGACCAACTTGACAAGGAAACTTACAACTTGTTTGCTGTGTCCTACATAAGTGTTACAAGAACCGGCCATTGTACACATGTGTGTCCCTCACGATAACATCAACAGTCGCCATAGTGAAAAATCCACCGGCTATTTGTGAAAGAAACACCGCGCATTGTGGCATTCGTATTTCATTTGCCTTCCATTATGCCACCAAATGCCTCACATGTGTTCTCTGGCCGGGACCAGCTCATCGCCGTGTTGGTCAAATGCCCACATCACATGTTTACCATGCTTCTTTGCCTCTGGCTCAGATCAGGAATCCCATAACCATGGCGAATCCAAGGAATTATCCCCGTCAGCTAATGTCACAAACACAGCATAAATAAATACCTTAAGGTCTTTTCTATTAAAGGCATATATGCAGCTTGGTTCGATTTTTTATATTTTGTTTGGAGTGTTTCTATGATACGAGGGAGTTGTTCATGGTTGGTCATGCGTGGACCGCCGCTGCGTGGCTCCTATTCACCTTTCTCATTTTTCTTACAATTCAGTTCTGTCAGATAAATTCCACATCAAACAAATGTCTTAGGATTGATGTGCTGCACGTGCTGTAACCAAAAATAGCATGCGTCTATAATTTATTCCAGTATTTCTTCTGCTCTGCAATTCTGTGTTATCAATCCTGGGGCTGTCAAATATACCCTATCCAACTATCTATCGAATATTGCCTCCTTATACCCAGTCACTTTTGCGCCGATTTCAGGTACCCGGCCGATGGTTTTTTTAAAACAAAATCGGCCGGCAAGACAGGGAGCCATCAGGACACCAGGAGATTATCGGCTACAATTGGGCAAATTTTAGACGTCGCACGGGTCACCAGGAACTTTTCCACGATGTCTTATCACCAACAATATCATCTTAAAGTACACGGCAGGCTATCGTGGGTGTCCCGCAGGCATATCTTATTTTAGGGTGCCGGTGACATCGTACGGTGAAAATAATTTTCAACAAATAAAAATAATTTTCAACATATTATCCCAATATGGGGACCGAGTCCAGCTACCGTGAGAAAATGGGTTATATATTTGTTGAACTAATGGTGCAAGTACTTGATCGCTGAAATTAGCCTCACATGCAGTACGGGAAATTGAGGTGGGGGCTTGTAAGAGGGTTTAGTGCATCACTCAAGATTATTTTAAACTGACAACCCAAAATCTCTTGACTCGAAAGTGCCAGGTAGACAAACTCCATCTTTGCAAGAGAACCTCTTGAAACCAATCATTGGTTTGCTTGATGATTGCTTAGATAAAACAAACAATAACTACTGGTTTGTCCAACCCGAAGGGCAGATGTTATTAACAGTGTCATTGTGAATTTTGAAGTTTTAAATGAAGTCTGAGAAGAGGCTTTAGGTTATGTTAGAGATTCTGAAATGCACAGTAGAAGTAGAGGTGTATCAGTGTACATGAGATGTTTTGACTTTATCATTGGTGCCTTATTGACAGAGAACATTCTGAGACACAGTTATAATCTCAGTAAAGCCCTTCAATGCCCATCAGTGTCAGCAGCTGAAGGTCAGAGAATGGCTGGTGAAACAATTAGAACACTCAAAACAAAAAGTACAGACACACAATTTGATCAATTTTGGGACAAAGTGAATGATAAATGTAATGTGTTAGGGGTAACTGGTCCCCAGCTCTCTAAATGAAAATCTATACATAGACATTTGGACAGTGGATTAGGGTCTACATATCACCCCAGCACCCACAGGAACATTACAGAAAATCTCTTATGAAACTGTAGATCTCATAATCAATGCTATAGATGATAGATTTGATCAGCTAGGCTATAAAGCGTATATTAATTTGGAATATTTGTTGCTCAAGGCTGCTGCTGCTAATACATATGACCAGAAGTTTGCATTTGTGACAAATCTACATGCTTCAGACATTAATGCACTGAGACTGAAAACTCATAGAGACACACTAAAAAGTATCATAATTCTTGAAAAGAATACACCAACATTAAATTCCATAATTAATTTTATAATTACTAACAGTGTATCTCATTATGGTGAAATTGTTATTTTATTAAAATTGATTCTTGTAATGTCAGCAACAAATGCTACCAGAGCACGTTCATTCAGTGCCCTCCGAAAAGTGAAAACATGCCTTCGTGTAGCATGACACAGAAGAGGCTAATTGGTCTAATGATACTTCACATTCATTAAGATCACACAGATAATGTTACCAATGATTTTATACCTGGTCATGAACAGATGAACATATCTGTATTTGGCACTTTTATGGAATCTGACATGTAATCTGTGATTCAGTCCTTGCACAAAATAACTAAAATCTGAACTTTCAAATATAATAAATTTCAAAATATGTATGTGTGAATAGGAAGTATTAAACATTGTGTTATATGTGTCCACAGCCATAGCATTATTTTACATAAATATTTTGATATTTACATGGACATCTAAAGCTCCACCACTACAAAATTCACTCTAACCAGTTGTCACTTGTGCTAATGGACTCTCTGAATCCCAACAGCATTGTCAATTTTCACCCCCTTTGGCCAATTCCGATTATGTATGAAAATCCTGATTATAACCAGATCATTATTTGTTATGTGAAGATCATCTTAAGATATTTCTAAATCAACATCAATCAAAAAAACATCATGCCATCCATTTTTGTAGAATAGATGACAGGGTGTTCAACATGTACCATTAATAGGCAAAACACACTAATAGACAAACAGGCCTCTGCTAGCAAAATCAGTGTCGCAATCTGAGAATAGCATGGAAGTATGCAAACGCTTTTCCTATTAACTTTTTGTACTAATTAACTGAAATAAAATAACACGTATGTTCTATATGATATATTTAGTAATACAGAATAATAGATGTTCATTCGATGTAACAGTTCGTGGATAAAGTATCACACTGACACAGTTACACCTCATTGCAAACTATTGCATAAAATATTGATATAGTCAACGCCAGTGAATGTCATGCCTTGGGATACACAAATATATACCCATCATTCATAATATGCCATCACATGTTATCACCCCATATTCTGATCATATCAATACAGATTATACGTATATACAGGCCAGTACTGCGGACACCAATATAATAGAGGAATAACTAGAACATATCAGTGGCAATACAACAGCCCTGGAAATCTGCCACAGAGGCAGCAGGCAGAATGAAAAAAAATATTCTGAAAGCATTTGTGGGATTGTTTTGACTACCAGTGTTATTTGTGTCAATGGCCTTGGAGACTATAAATATCCTGAGCACTATGAGTAGACACAAAATAAATGCCAAGCAGACAATTGTGCTATGATCGCCAATAACAAGCTATCACCTGCATATGCATTTGGCAACACCTCCAATTTTCTAATGCCACTTGGGTGGTCCACGCATCAGTTGCTTTGTTCTGCTAGTTTTTTTTACAGAGTCAATATTTATTTTGCCACTTTCAGCCACCACCGCTTTCAATCTGTAAACAATATAACAAATACTTTAATTTTTTGAGAGGCAATTTTTTCCATAACGACCATCTTTGTTCGTTTTGCCAACTTTTGGGTGGCGATAAATATTTTACGTGAAAATGAGAGTGACGCACGGATGTTAAATTTCATCAAAGCAATTAAGATTTCTATCTGAAAATACGTTTTCAATTATTGATACAAGTTGAGGTATCATTTTACTAATAAATGATCAAACCATATCACTCCATCTACAAGTGAACTTGCTAAATAAGATAAATGCACTATGGGTACAGGACATATAGAATGTGTGCAATGTATAGTTTTCCTTGATACTTGAACACAGAAGGTAAAGTCCCCACCGAGTAACTAGATTTTACATAAGACAGCTAAATTTGTGCACAGCTAAATGTGTATGTGGCAAAAAGTGCAAGCAACATGCTGAGCACACTACATTTTATCATTACATGCTCACATCATCTGCTGTTCACAGATCTACGTCCTTACAATCTCAGGTTACAACGTGCTGAGTACACGCTGAGCACGTGCTCACAACGTGCTAGAAACGTGCTCAGCACATGCTCGCAATGTTGTACCACAACGTGCTGACAAAGTTATCTGGTGTTCACAGGTCTACGTCCATACAACGTTAGGTTACAACGTGCTCATCACCAAAACAACGGCGTGCTCACAACGTAGAATAAACGCAAAAGTGTTGGCTTGGTAGTGTGTTCTTAAAAAAAGGACTATTTTGAAGCTAAAATGAGCATACTTTACAAAGAAATACAGACGACTGTGGTCTTTGTAGATTTTCAATGTTTTCCTAGAAAAGAAAGAGCAAATCTTTTTTTTTTTTGAAAATTGCACATTCCGCACATTGCAAGAAGGAGCGGGGCGCTCGTGCTGCTCACAACACAATCAATCACAATACCATTCAAAATCATTATTCTCTGACCATGAGTTGTTCTAGGATTTTAAAAATGTCTTATGTTTGGTTGTTATATGGTTGTTGTATATCTTGGTTGTTATCATTTTGCATAAAACATAGTTCTTAGGAAAGACTATTTAATAATACAAATATTATTTGCTAATGCAGGAAGAATTCATTCATCATACCCATAAAGTATTTCCCACATGCAGGAAACTTCCTGATCATAACACTTCAGTTATCAGAGTTAGTCCACTCACTTTGACAAATCATCATCTCAAGGGCCAAATTAAATGATAACGTATCGTCTTTGATAAAGGCCCAGCTTGATGCAGTGCAGGTTATTGACATCGATATGAATTAAAACTTTTGTCTCACACCATCCTGATCAATAAATGTGAAAATGAAATCGCTATATTATTAGATATGACATCAGGTTGTGTTTGGATAATTGTCCAGCAACACGACCCGAATAAACTCATGAGTGCGCCGGACAAGTGCACAGGTCACAGAGGTGTGTGTAAATTGATCTTGTGGCACACCTCAGCGATAATACCCACCCCAGATTGATTGTCCTATTATCACACAATACTGCGCCACATATTTGATCCTATTATGTGGGTTACTATTGGGTTTAATTTCTCTCCTCTTAAGAGTGTTCAATCTAAATATATAACCATACCAATAATTGTAAATATGACATTCATTCCAGGTTATATTTAGCCAATGTGATCTAAGGCAATAAAAGCACCAACACAAACAGTTATGGCAAACAGTGGTTGTGAACATAAACACGAATCGCACATTTGTCTCATAAATAATACTATCTCACCATATGCTTCATTCGCCCATTCAATTATTCAGAATACAGGGAATATTCGCCTAATTATAATGCAATGGCACAGCAACGTCTCAATATTGATGTATCTACAGCTGGGCAGACTCAGGTGATCCTTTAGGTCACCGTATGAATGACGCTTTCGCTATATTGCAATTCTGTACCACAGGTAACGAGAAATTGACCTATCAGAGAAAAAACCCACATATTTAGGTATGAAATAGGATTTCTATTTAAACGTACGGTTATTCCATTACACATTAGATAGGGTTTATCACTAATTTTGATTTAGGAACTGAATAGATGTAGGAACTGAATAGAGTTAAAAGAATATTACAATTAAATGCAATACAACATGGCAAGATTCTCAAAGGAAGCGCAATAAAGCTAAATGGTGGACCCAAACCTAACACTGTCGCTAGAGTGCAAACTGGGCTGATTATAAAGCCTGCTGGGTAATTACAAGCTCCATAGGGGAGGTATAAGCTAGAGGAAAACCCCCACATTAATCCAATAAAATAAACAGTGGCTTTTCTATCACAAACTGTTACGAGCAAGCAAACCTGAAGGAAAAAGACTTTTATCAAGTCTACATCGGCTCAGCATATAAGTTTATTTCCCAACATGTGGATTAAGTCCATGTGTCTCTGTCAACTGCAAATCAGCACACCTTTTTGGCCTCACTCTATAGAAACCATGCACTGAGGTCTGAAGACATTACCATACATTTCAAAAGTCAAATTAATGTAATTATTTACGATTCAAATAAATTTTCATTTCTTTTGAACACGCTTCTCAAGCTTGCAGGTTCAGTCGAGAAGCGAGAATATTTCTGACAGTGACCACTGGGAGCTTATCCGAAGGCCAATTAAGAGCGATTAATGCCAGTGTGTCAGTTGTCAAACTGTTTTTACAACAGGGTTAACTAACGCACCCTCTACCTTTGAAGTGTATCTGGATGTTCCTCTATCTATCATTTCTCTATACAAGCTCATAGTGTGTTAACATCATTTGCTATGTTCACAGAATGGATCAACACTTTTAGCAAAATGGAATATTTGCACAGAGACTAAATAGCTACTGCAAACTTCCGTGACAATGATAAATTGGTTGAAACAAACAGAGCATTATACATTGAACATATTATCCCTGCTCAACACGGACATAAAGTCTAGTAGTTTATGATGAAGATGGGTGCTGTCAAAGATCCAATGAATCACCGTAATAAGCTACCTACTGTTTACCTCTGACAATTGTACATGTATGTTGACCTTGTCTACAATGTTTATCTATAATTAATTTGATGTCCCTGATAGTTTCATATTTATTTTGCACTATACGGGCCTTAGAATAGCTTCAGATGAAATATCCTGTATGAGAAAAAACTTCCAATTTGATGTTTAAATGCGAAAATCTCAATGGATACCTTCAATGATTTCTGCTAATCAAATGTTTTCACCCCTTCAAGTTAAAACTTTTGTTAAAACAATGTGACTTTTCTTATGAACCTGAGTCTTATGAATCAGCTATAAAGTCTCAATAAGAATAACAATCAGGAAACTTATCTTGAGCGCATTTACAAGACCAGACATTGAGGCAAGCTTCGGCAACAAGCCTGACTGTCCTACTCATATTGATGTTTTCAAACTGTTCCTAAGTGATCATTTGCTTATATTTACATTTATTAATGTTAAGATTGAAAGAAAACCTAATAAAACTGTGCATTGCAGAACACGTTTAAGATTGAACAAAAACCTATTAAAACCGTGCTTTACAGATCATATATTAAACAATTTGTCTCTGAAAAAGATCTGGAGGATTTAGGCAACACACATGCGTGTTCTGAGGAACATGCCATACAGAGAAAAGATATGACAGCTGTAATACATGCTTCACTAAGAGCATCTAGGGTTAAACAAAGAAATAAGCCATGGCCTGGCAATGACATTACTAATTGTATGTATGATTTGTTTGTTTGGGGTTTGACGTCACTTTCAACACTGTTTCAGTCATTTCGTGATGAGACCTACCCGTAACAGATATAGTGTTGCCTCACTGAATTGTCATGTCGCAGTTCCTTGACATGACAATCCACCCAGTCACAGATGATTTAAAAGGACAACAGTATAATATACAGACAAACTACTCAGAGGCCATGTTGGATGTTGATTGGGACTTTATTGATAGCTGCATTCTGATTGGTCGATAATCAGATCATGACAAGTCATGCATATACATTACATCCTTTCTCCTAGATGTTTTTTCTTATACATATAATAAAGATCATGACTTAACATTTGCTGATGTTCTATAACATAATAATACAATTTCAATGATGTTATATTATCTTTTCACCTCTTTTCTTTTGAGAGAAAAAATGAACTTTTATATTCTGTACTCCATTAGGTGACATTAGCTCACTTTGTACCATAATGACATTTTATGCACTTAGCCATAGTATTATGTGATGGCTTCATTGACCATAGTCCCACTAAAATCTAAAGTGTCTTTCAAAATTGACTTGTATACTGTCTCTCACTTTATCTGACTCGCATCTGAATCAGTTTGTTTTACAGATCCATTGATATCTGAGATCTTATGACGAGCTGGTGGTTGTTATATTTTTTTGGTATTTTTATATTTTTTTTTTTTTTTTTTTTATAGACACATTGACAAAACAATGAACAACATTACAACTGTGGTACCTTTCTCACTCAAACTTTCATACTGACATGGCACATTAGACAAAAACACTGTTCTATATTCAAACATAGACCAAGAATGAGACATTTATGTTTCAAACATCATTTACAGTTACAATTAGCATAACAATTCTCTATATACAATGATAGACTTTTCAAGGGTTATTTATGACTATCATAAGCAATATACATGTACAAAAATATCTCTTGAGGTACAAAAATATAGACAGTGACTTAGGATATTACAATACACACAAGTAAGTTTTCTTGGCACAATCCAACATGCAAAAATACATATCATAATCATGATAATACTTCAACATACAATTCAACATCAGGATGGACATTAAATTTTAAACACATTTTGATATAAGCACATTTCAACATAGCACATCCATCCACTGGAAGATATGGAATTAGTAATCTCACATGAATGGCACATAGCATAGCTTCTCTCCTGAGTGTATGATATTATGCACAACACAATAAAATGCTCCTCATCACATAATCAATACACACATTGAACACAAATGGCTTCTCTCCTGAGTGCATTCGGAACAATATCAGTATCTGGGCAAGTTATTATTCAAGTTTCACAATAAATGATGATTATGAAGATGGACTATTTACAATGACTGATTTGCATATTATCTCTTTTCAGTATCTTGGCACATATTACTTTGGTTATTCACAAATCAAGCCTTTTTGTGGGCTTGCTCACTCGACCACTGCGTGTGGTCACAACTGGTGATTGTACATTTGTTGAAATACTGATATTTGGTTTCTGAGGTTGCTGCAACTGGACGCGTGCAGGCTTACTGATGCTCACACCTGAGCTCTCTGGAAACTGCAACTGACGAGCAGGCGTATCCATTCTGTGACGGCGACTGTCACATGACTTCTCTCCTGTGCGATTTACACTAGGTTGCTGCAGGCTATCTGCAGGCTTCAACGGGGTACGTACAGGTTTCTCTCCTGTGTGTGTTGGTGATTCTACCATAGGTTGCGCTACAGGCAACATTGCAGGCTGTGCTGCGGGTTTCTCTCCTGTGAGTAATCTCTGAGCAGATGTCATCTGTGTGGAGATGGGCTGATCTCCGGCAACTAACTGCGGTTCGCGTGTGCGAAATATGTGTTGGCGATTACGTCTATACACTTTGTGTCCTGCGGAGGCTATGTTATAGCTCCGGGGAGTATCTGACCTCTTACACTTGACGATCCCAAGTCTCCAGGTACCTTTGGGACATCGGAATCTGACGATATCACCCTCTTTGAGGTCTGGCTTTGGCTTGCCAGCTTTCTGGTCATAATAAAACTTCTGCTTTCTTTGGCGCTTCACCAGACTGTTGTGTACTGATTCAGCCACTGCAGGCTTGAGTAGAGATTCTTTCATTGGAAGCCGCGATCTGAGCCTCCTGCTCATGATGAGCTGAGCTGGTGATTTGCCAACTCCATCTAATTCAGTGTTTCTGTAATTGAGCAATGCCAAGTAAGGATCGCCACCTTCCTCAGTTTCCAACTTTTTGAACATATCCTTCACAGTTTGCACTGTCCTCTCTATTTGTCCATTGGACTGGGAATGTCCGGGTGAAATGGTAGTATGCTTAAATTCCCACTGGTCTACGAAACGTGCGAATTCACTGCTAGCATACTGTGGTCCGTTATCACTCACTACTTCATCTGGAATGCCATGTCTGGCGAACATAGACTTCAATGCGTTTATCATGGAACTACTTGACTGATCGTTCAGTCGACTCATCTCTGGATACTTTGAGAAGTAATCCACACACAACATGTATTCCTGATTCTTATAGTGAATCAAGTCGGTGCCAACCTTGGCCCATGGACGATCTGGAATGTCATGAGATATCATAGGCTCACTGGGCTGACTTTTGCGGTTCTCCTGACATGTACCACAAGTTCCAACAATGTTCTCAATTTGTGCATTGATGCCTGGCCAAAATACTGCATCTCTGGCCCTGGCTTTGCATTTCACAACGCCCTGATGAGATTCATGAATGCGTGACAATACTTCTGATCTCAAACTGGCTGGAATGATGATCCTTTCTCCCTTGTAGAGAATGCCATCTCTGTAAGTGATCAGATCTCGGTACTGGAAGTATGGACGGACTTCATGTGGTACCAGACGGCTTTCATCTGGCCATCCAGACATCACTACATCAATCAGGCACTGTAAAGTCTGATCACATGCTGTTGCTTCCTTGAACTTCATGTGTAGACTTGGAGCTATCTCCACCACATTGACATCAATGGTGGTATCAAACAGATCATTAGGAGTTGTCTCTGGCAAGTAAGCTCTGGATAAAGTGTCAGGGAGAAACATTTCCTTGCCTGGTCGGTACACAAGGTGCAAGTCATATCTCAGTAATCTCATACGCATACCCTGTAACCTCTGAGAGAGCATGTGTAGTGGCTTCTGCATGATAGAGATCAAAGGCTTATGGTCAGTTTCCACAATCACAGACTTCGAAAAAATATAATCGTGGAATTTCTTGCAGGCAAAACAAACAGCCAGCATCTCTTTCTCTATCACAGCATATCTGGATTGGGTCTCATCCAGCGCCTTGGATCCATACGCGATCGGGTGACCTTCCTGTACCAACACTGCACCCAGACCAGATTTGCTCGCATCAGTTTGCATCATCACTGGCTTGTGTACGTCATAAAACTGTAAAACAGGTGCCTGTGTGACAAGTGCTTTCAACCTCTGGAAGGCATCTTCCTGCGCCTTGTCCCAGTGCCACTCAACCTTGGACTCGAGCAGCACACGCAGCGGCTTGGCTTCATGGGACAGATTTGGGATGAACTTGTGTAGGTATCCGACAAGTCCAACAAACCTGTGTACTTCTTCTGCTTTGGTTGGTCTCGGCATATCCAGTACAGCCCTAACTCTCTCCGGACTTGGTTTCAGTCCCTGTCTGGATATCACATGACCAACGTATGCGACTTCTGGCATCGCAATCTTTGTCTTTTTGCGATTCAACTTGAGACCACTCTCACGACACCTCTGTAACATCCTGCGTAAAGCAATATCATGATCAGCTGTGGTGACACCATGAACCAACAGGTCGTCAACCACTAATTTCACACCATCCAAGTCACCAAATATATCTAACATTGTCTGGTTGAACAAATCACTACTCACATTAAGACCAAATGGCAGTCTGAGAAAACGATAACGACCCCAAGGTGTGTTGAATGTGGTGAGTAGCGAACTCTCATGATCAAGTTCCATCTGCCAAAATCCAGAGTCAGCATCAAGGACTGAGAACAAAGAAGCTCCTGGTATACATGCTGATACCTCCTCTACAGTCTGCATTGGGTGATGTGGACGCTTCAAAGCCTTGTTCAATTTAGTCGGGTCCAGACACACCCTGACTTTTCCATTGGATTTCCTGACAACAGTCATACTACTGACCCATGGTGTGGGCTCACTTTGTTTAGTGATCACATTCAGACGCTCCATGCGATCCAGTTCCGCTTTGACCGGTTCACGCAAAGCATATGGGATCCTTCGCGGAGGATCTACTGATGGTGGAACAGAGGGATCCACTTCTATGTGGCAATTAGAAGTGACACATCCAATTTCACAGTTGAAAACATCCTGGTATTCATCCAGAATTGTGTTTTGACTCCGGACATCATCCAGATGTTCAGACACTGAGAGTATACGCTTGATCAAGCCTAACTGTTGGCATGAGTCTCTTCCGAGGATCGGTTCAACATTCTCGACGACTTGAAATGTCAATTCATGGCCATTTACTTTCAGGGTTAACTGACCAATAGGCTTTATGTCATGTTTGGAAAATGACATAAGTTTCACACGGGAAGTTTTCAGCGACTGAGACAAACCCAACTGTTGCACTACAGAATACGGGAGCACATCCGCCTCAGATCCGGTATCGAGCTTAAACTTCACACCTTGACCTTGGATGAACAAGGTTTCTGTCCATGGAGATTTGTGTGGACTGTCAATTGTGATTTCCCCGACAAACAACGTGTCATAATCATCTACCTCTTCCGGGTCATTTACTATTTCCACCTCATGCACACGTCTATGACCCCTTCCACGACCACCATAGCCATGACTCCTATGACTACCACGGTGACCACGGTTACCCTGGTGACGATATTTACTTGAAGTTGAGCGACACATGTGTTTGAAGTGACCAGTCTTGTTACATGCATGACAAGACTTTCCTGCAGCAGGACAGTGACCCTGTGCATGTCTGGTGCCGCAGTTTCCACATGACTCATGGAAACTAGCACTCTGCTGAGCTCTCGGGGGGTGAGATTTACTGGGTGGGGCTTTCACACGTGCTTTCACAGTGTCAACTTGTGATACCTGATTTAGCTGATCAGGCGTGATTTCAGCCAATCTACATAAGTCTGTGCATTTCTGCAGGGTGAGATCTGCAGTCTGTAACAACTTTTCCCTGAGTTTTGAATCATTAATTCCACATACTATGCGGTCTTTTAGCAAAGAATCTTTCAAGTCACCATATGCACAATCTTTCACTTTACTTTGCAGCCTGGTCAGATAACAGTCAAATGATTCACCAGCCTTTTGGTTGCATGTGTTGAACTCATATCTAACAACTGTAATATTGACTGTCCCTTTGCAAAAATCCCTAAATTTCTTTGTGAGTGGTTTGATTTTGTCTTTGTCTTCCGGTGTAAAAGTCATATCGGAAGCACCTGCTGGGCTTCTGGCCCAGCCACATGTAGAAAAAGAGCACATTGTGCTGCCTGATCTTTGACACTAAAACCACTTGCAATATTGTAGAAGTCAAAGGCCCTAATCCATTCATCAAAGTTCTGGGCCACCTTACCAACCATCTTAAGTGGTGGTGGTTGCTTGAGACCACTCATTTTTGGCAAATATCCCACTTCTGACACCATATAATATACAGACAAACTACTCAGAGGCCATGTTGGATGTTGATTGGGACTTTATTGATAGCTGCATTCTGATTGGTCGATAATCAGATCATGACAAGTCATGCATATACATTACAAACAGGTCAACCATTCAGGCACGGGTGTTTGTGTGAAAATATTATATTCAGACAAAATCAGAGGAGATTGGTGACCCTGAATTATGGAAATGTTATAGAAATTTAAGAAAAAATGTTATATTCATAATTAATACAAGAAAAGAATATTTTGAAAATGTTAGTGTCAAATATACTAATACTCTACGACGTTATGGAAAGAACTTCGCAAGGTTGCAGGGGGCCTTAAAAGCCCTGTTCCAATTTCATCAGAGTAATGAACTAAATGCTTACTTTGCTAGTATTGGTAGTAATGTTGTCAAACTATCTCAGGTTCTTTAAACTGACAGTGGAAATATCCTAAGAGATTACATAAATTTCACTTCTCTTCCCTTCAACAATGCAGTCTTTAAACACCTATCAAGTCTTGACTGTGATAGTAATCTGGACATACTTATTGTCCAGATTACTATCTAATTCTATTTAATTTGGTTGTGACAAATTGTGCAATTAAGTTAGGCACATTTATGTCCACTCATGGTACATTTTAAGTTTACATGTCACATCTAAAATATTATATTTACGAGTTGCAATACTTGCACCTTCTCTGACAGCAGTATATAATACGTCACAAGGAGAAACTCTTTGTCCGATGATTGGAAATTAGCCAAAGTCATTCCAGTGTATAAGGGTAAAGGAAGTAGAACTGATAAATACAATTATCGGTCAACATCTGTGATTCTGGTCTAGGAGTATGGGTGAAGCTTTCACAGCCCCAGTGATTCTGGTCTAGGAGTATGGGTGAAGCTTTCACAGCCCCAGTGATTCTGGTCTAGGAGTATGGGTGGAACCTTCACAGCCCCAGTGATTCTGGTCTAGGAGTATGGGTGAAGCTTTCACAGCCCCAGTGATTCTGGTCTAGGAGTATGGGTGGAACCTTCATAGCCCCAGTGATTCTGGTCTAGGAGTACATGGATTATGGATGGAACCTTCACAGCCCCAGTGATTCTGGTCTAGGAGTACATGGAGTATGGGTGGAACCTTCACAGCCCCAGTGATTCTGGTCTAGGAGTATGGGTGGAACCTTCACAGCGCCAGTGATTCTGGACTAAGTGATTAATTGCTTTGCATGATACTAATTAGTCACATTTTGCACAACCAAAAGTGTCTGCCATTGTCGGCCTCGTTAGGATAAAGTTCCTCTTGACCTATAATTTCCGACGTCTTGGACAACAATGTTCCAAGAATTACTATATAGCAAACAAATTATCAGGTTAATTATTTTTTAAATTATCACTAATTGTCAATATCATGCAATAAAGTAATTCTTTTGACAGAAAATAACCTTTCTATACTATGCTGCTTAATTAATATACAATAAACCTGACAATCATATCACTCCATTGAATGAATTGTCCTCAATCTACCTTGCATGTCTACCATAATAATCATCTTGTATATCTTATATTTGATATTCTGCTCCATCCCAGGATTCATCTCTCATGCATTCACAAACCTTCCATGACGACCATTTTTTGTAACCTGAGCAGATTCTGAAATACACTTACAGAATATTGTTTTCCATATTACTATACCAAAGTTATAGAGAGACTTTAAACCCTTCTTGCCACGGGCCGTGGCGCAGTTGGTTAGAGCGCCAGCTCATTAGTACCAGTTCCTCTGTGGTGATCCAAAGGTCGTGGGTTCGATCCTCGGCCATGCCGAGATTGAATTCATGATACAATTTCACACATGAGCTGAGGTCCCTGTCAAAGGGTTAACCCGTTGTCCTTGTAAATCTGTGACTGGGTTGTCATGTCAAGGACCTGCGACATGACAATTCAGTGAGGGAGCACTATATCTGTTACAAGTAGGTCTCATCACGAAATGACTGAAATAATGTTGAAAGTGATGTAAAACCCCAAACAAACAAAATAAACCCTTCTTTGGCATGATAGTATTTGTCCTGATCTGGATCGATTCCAAAGGAATATAAGGCATCTGGATGGAATCACTGAGGTGGACACTTGAGGAAATTACTTGGTCATGACAAGTCTGCTCTTAGCAAATATCAATATATTTGGGAACAATCCTTTTTCAATACATTTAAGATCTTCAACAGGAACTTTCAATTCAAGAACGTTGGCTTGCAGAGTGCTACTGATCACAGTCGATATTTTTCCATATCAATATCTTTCTGCACAAATTGTGATTTTAATTTGGACTGTTTAAGATGCATGAATTTATGTTGATGATTCTAACTCCTTGAACGTTTAAGTGTTAATCTTGATGTTGTACTTCTTTAGTCGGGTTTAATCACTTTGAGACAGCCGTGTTTTGTGTCATCAAGTCTACATGTATGTGATGATGCAAAAAAGAAAGATCCCCAGTTACTCTTCGAAAAAAAGTAGGCAGCTGAGTAGGGCATTGAGTCCTAGTGACAGGCTTCTGTCTGACCCGGTATAGCCTAAACAGTGCTGGAAAGGTCGATAATACAAACAGATCAAAACCATATCCACCTGAACCAACTTGAAATATCTGTCAGGCTGAACATTGCACTAACCCATGTCTTTTCTCATTCTTATACTGGGCTGACTGGGGTTTGCGATCAACTATGTGCACAAAACAAAGCAGTGTAAACATGACACTGATGGTAGCGTGTGCACAACTATGTTGTGTATGAACCATTCGTGATTTCAGCTGTATCAGTGAGGAGGGTTGGTAGGTACCGGTTAGTTTACCTGCCGGCCGTCCACAGAAAATCAACAAAGAAAACAAGAAAATATCACTCAACTCTCTGAAAAGAAAGTGCAGATTTTCAATCAACGCAATTTTTTGATTGGAAATTCAACATTATCAATCAACGAAATCTTTTGATTGATAAGAAACACAAAAACTTCAACTGCTCCAATATCAACGAAATCTTTTGATATTGAGTCAAAAAGGCAGCTGAAACAGAAATACAAAAAAAACTGAACAAAATATCAATTACTACAATATCAACGCAATCTTTTGATATTGAATTCAAATAGTAATTGAACTGAAACTAATACAATTACTACAATATCAACGAAATTTTTTGATATTGAACAAACATAGTAATTGAATTTAAAGAAATCAAAAAGAACAAAGAACAACAACAAAATTGGAAAAACATTATCAATCAACGAAATCTTTTGATTGATAAGTAACACAAAAACTTCAACTGCTCCAATATCAACGAAATCTTTTGATATTGAGTCAAAAAGGCAGCTGAAACAGAAATACAAAAAATACTGAACAAAATATCAATTACTACAATATCAACGCAATCTTTTGATATTGAATTCAAATAGTAATTGAACTGAAACTACTACAATTACTACAATATCAAGTAATATTTTGATATTGAACAAACACAGAAATTGAATTTAAAGAAAACAAAAAGAACCAAAAGAACATCAACAACGACAACAACAACTGAAACTATTAAAATTACTACAATATCAACGTAATTTTTTGATATTGAACAAAGCAAAAAACAAAAACAAACGAAAAAAACACAAAAAACAAACAAACAAAAACAAACGGAAAAAAACAACAAAAACAACAAAAAAAATATAAAAAAAATAACAACAACAAAAAATACAACAAGATGAAATGTTTCCTCCCAAAACTGATTCTAAACTGTCTTGTCTGCATCTTGGTGGCAAGCATAACTCATGAAGGAAACTGGCAATACTTCCAACAAATCCAGAAGTACTGCATTGATAATGATTAATGACCTAATACACAAGCAATGTATGATTCAAAGAAACCTAATACTGGGCATTGCCTTTCACAAAGCCAGCATGATATACAAGAAACAGAATTTCTGCTACTGGGATAAAGCAAATATGAAGGAAAGATGCAATAATCTTGTGTTACTTTTCCTGTTATCCCTGCTACTATTATGTGGCGATGTTCACCCACATCCAGGGCCAGTTCAATTTCCTTGTGGAGTGTGTGAAAGACCAGTTGCCAAAAATCACAGAGCCATGCAGTGTGATGAATGTGACACATACGTACACATTAAATGTGATGGGCTCACAAATAAAGATTATGATTTATTCAATAAACAAAGATGGCTGTCATGGGAGTGCTGGAAATGTCGCCTCCCTAATATTTCCGATGCCTTCTTTGTAAATGAACTTGAAACAAGTAATCTCTTTGAAACACTTAGTGATGAATGTATCACAAGTGAAAGAGCAGAAGATCAATCTGCAGGAAAATCCACAAGACCAATGCAAGGTAGAAAAAAGCAAAAAATTCAAAAGCTTAAGGTTATGACAGTGAACTGTAGAGGCCTAATCTCAACCAAAAAACAATTAGAGCTACAGGAACTAATAACTGAACATAATTACCCTGATATATTATGCATAACAGAATCACACATTGACCACACTATTGCAGACAGTGTCATCCACCCTGATTATGATATAGGGAGAGAAGACAGATGCAAGGGTGGTGGTGGGGTACTGATTGGTATCCATAAAAGGTGGCTGTCAGACCCTAAGGAGGAGAGTCTAAATACTGACTGTGAAATTGTATGGAGAAAACTTAACATATCTGGAACAAAACCACTGTTCATAGGATGTTACTATAGGCCGACAGACAGAAATATATCTTATGTCCATGAACTAAATGCATCTCTTGGAAAGATTCCCCAGTCTGACACAAATACCCCAAATATATTACTAACAGGGGATTTCAATGTACCAGATATCACATGGGAAAATATGTCCTATAAGCCAAGCCCTGCATATGGGATTGACCTAAATACAGCAATGGTTGAAACTTTTAATGAACATTGTCTCACACAAGTAAATCCACACCCAACCAGGGGAGGCAATAGGTTAGATTTGGTCGGTACAACAAACCCTAACCTAGTAAATAAAGTATCTGTCCATCCAGGCATGAGTGACCATGATGTGGTGAAAACAGAAATCAATGCAAAAGCCACACTGGCTAAGAAAAAGCCAAGAAACGTATTGCTGTACAAAAAAGGAGACATGAATGCAATAAAACAAGATATGCATGTCTTTTTTGAAGATGAAATTAAGGATTCAAGTCTCCCAGTTGAAACTCTGAACAATAAGTTCACAGCCAAGCTTATGGAGTCCATCAATAAACACATTCCTATTAAGAAAATAACTGGTAGATGGGATGTGCCATGGATGACAAAGGAAATTAAGAGACAAATTAGAAGAAAACAAAGACTATATAACAAGGCTTAAAAAACCAAAAAGGATTCTGACCGTAGTAAATTCAGAAACCTGAGGAAACACATAAAACATAAGTTGAGAGAATCCCACAATGAATATGTCCTTGGGCTACTCGATTTACCTGACATTGAATTCAGTAGACCATCAATGGGAAAAAGGTTCTGGAACTATATTAGAGCCAGGCGCAAAGATACTGTTGGTGTACCAACACTAACAGAAAATGGCATTGAAGTAAAAGACAGTAAAGGCAAGGCAGAAGTTCTTTCACGTCAGTATAAATCTGTTTTTTCTACTGAAAACATGGAAAACATTCCTGACAAAGGTGATCCAACTTCTCCGCAAATAGAGCCAATTACCATCACAGTTGCTGGTGTGGAAAAATTGCTCTCTAACATAAACTGCAAAAAAGCCAATGGCCCAGATCAAATACCTACAAGAGTCTTGAAAGAATGTTCACATGAAATAGCTCCAATCCTCCAAAAAATATTCCAAGACTCACTCGATAAAGGAGAAGTTTCAAAAGCATGGCGCACAGCAAATATAGTTGCAGTCTTTAAAAAAGGAGATAAAGGTTGTGCTGCTAACTACAGGCCAGTTTCCTTGACATCTGTCCCCTGTAAGATTTTGGAGCATATAATTGTCAGACATATGATGAATCACTGCGAACTTTACAATATCCTGGTAAATTTTCAGCATGGATTCCGGATAGGCCACTCGTGTGAAACTCAGTTAATCACAACCTTACAGGACATACTCAAGGCTAGAAATGATGGGCAAAATGTTGACATGCTCATTCTTGATTTTAGTAAAGCCTTTGACACAGTCTGCCATGAGCGGCTGAATCACAAGCTTGAGTATTACGGAATCTCAGGGCAGATCGGTTCATGGATAAAAAACTGGCTTACAAACCGTGAACAGAGGGTAGTTATTGACGGTGATGAATCTGACCCTGTCCATGTTAAATCTGGAGTGCCTCAGGGTACAGTACTTGGGCCAATCCTATTTCTACTCTATATAAATGATATTGGAGAGAAACTAAAACATTCAAACATAAGGCTCTTCGCAGATGACAGCCTTCTATATAGGATAGTTGAAAATGATGAGGATGCAGTAAAACTGCAAGAGGATCTAAATATGCTGGAGGAATGGTCAAATGAGTGGCAAATGGACTTCAATGCTCAGAAATGCTACACCCTGAGCAGCAAGAAAAAAGCCAAGCTCCTGAGTCAAGAAAATATACACTAAATGGTCACATCTTGCAACATGTTGAACATCATCCCTACCTGGGAGTTGAGCTCCAAACAGATATGAAATGGGATGAACATATTAACAACATTGTTTGCAAAGCAAATCAAGTACTGGGATTTGTAAGAAGGAATTTCAACATGTGCCCAGGAAATATCAAGGAGGCTGCCTACAATACACTTGTGCGCCCCCACTTAGAATATGCATCAAGTGTGTGGGACCCTTACCTCAAGAAAGATACCGACCGCATAGAATCAGTTCAAAGACGAGCTGCTAGATTTGTGGCTGGAAACTGGAAGAGAGAAACAGGCACTGTAACAAAAATCCTGGAAGACCTAAAATGGGATTCACTAGCAGGGAGAAGAAGGACCCAGAGGCTGGTCTTATTGTACAAGGCTATAAATGGTGAAATAGCTTTGAAACTTCCAGAACATGTCAAAATGAAATCAGCTCCCACAAGGAAAAACCATGGAAATCGCTATATCGAGATGGCGACAAGCTGTGACCCTTATAAATACAGCTATTTTCCAAGGACAGTGACTGACTGGAACAACCTTCCCCCTCATTTAACTACATTGGAAACAGGTAGCTCGGCATCCTTCAGAAACTCCCTTGCCAGAGTATAAAGGTTGGCAACAAGCAGGTGGTGTGTACCAGCTGCTCCCCTTAGTGCAATCTTGCACTCTCGGCGGGATGCCAATTGGTTTTGCCGAGTAAACTTATAGATGTAGATGTAGATCATGATATTTCTCTGGCAAGTCATATTCCGGGGTGTAGCAGCTGTAGCAGCTTGCGTATGTAATCTATTTATTTCATTGCATATAGATGGGTCAATATGTTTTGCCTTTTGACAATGTTTGAATGTATAGTTTGAATGTGAACTTTCTTAATATCTATAGTATATCCATTTCCATTAAAATCAAACATTGTTACCTACAAATCTAAATCACAAACTAGTTCGTCTGGAGCTAGATTTTTTGTGTTCCATTTTCTTCAATGTACACGGTGAGCTTTTTGTTGTTGCATCAGACAGAACAGAAACATAAAGGTTTTGAAAGTGAGCATATGTCAGACCAACAGCAAATGGTAACTTCCAAACTTGATTTCCTGGAATGCCAGGAAAAATATATCAGTAGGAGATATGGCCCTTTTACTCTGTTAAAATCTACATACATGTATTCCAACATTTTTTGAGTTTTCAAATGCGAACATTCTACATGTAAGAGTAGTGGCACTGTCTTCGCAGATTTTGAGGGACTAATGAGGGGTCAGACATACTTGCTAGACATGTCGAGAACATAGCCTGTGATATTAGAATGCGAGGAAAAATATATGAGTAGGAGATAAGGCCCTTTTCCCCTGACAAAACGTCAAATATCAAATGAACTTTGTTTCATGTGTATATATCCTAACTCCGTCATATATTTGGTCTCATTATTTCGGTCCATTCAAACTATTTTAAATTTTTTCCCTGGAAATTAGTTGTTATTCGGCCATAGTCTTTTTTTGAGGTTACCAAAATGTTACTCCTTCAACAGGGAGACCTGGAAGAGATATCCAATCATAAACAATGTTTTGAAGTGATATCTACAATATGGGGGCTTACTGGAAATATTATATCCTTTGGAACAGAAAATACATCATGGCAGATGATTAATGTAATGAACTGTACATCTATTCACTATCAAGAACATAGTGGACGTAAAAAAAACTAATTCTGGAGAGTAGATAATAGCCAGGTGAGGAATCCTTCATTTGAAGTGCAAGAAAATGGTCTAAGGCCAACTGGCATATGGGAATCTGTGATGTTAAAATAAAAAGGATATCATAAAAATTTGTAATTTGGACAAATAAAAGATATCCAATAGGTTTACTATTCAATATTGTTCTTTATTTCATTACAAACATAAATTCTGGATCCTTATGAGAGTTTGTTGTGAAATGTATACATGAAACTTATTCATGAAATATTATGTATGAATCATTAAATTTGAAAAAAAATTGGATATTTTACGTCATCACTAATAATGAAACAAGTCATTGTTGATATAATTGTTTGAGAATAATATATTGTCACCAAAATTCTCCCAGCCACCAGAATAAAAAATCTTTACCAATGTCCTTATTACAGAGCTTTGTCCATCCAGGAAATTCTATGGTTTGACACACAATATTACCTACATCATTACCAGAGAATGCCGTCAGACAGGAATCTTCTCTTTTCCTTTTTTGCCTGCCTGTAGCCTGTATGTCTGCCAACGTATACAGGGATACAGTAAAAAATAGGACGACATGTATATCAGACAAAGACAAAACAAACAAACAAACAAAAACAACAAAAACAAAGAGGTTTCTACTGCATACAAATTTGGACTTGGACTAGTCTTCCAACATTTCTCATGCAAATAATACTTCAAAAACACATTCTGGTACATTTATTTTTTCACACAGGAGTGACATTTTCAGGGCAAGTTAACTATAAAGTATGTGTTGCAACAAGGAAGAACTTTAATTAATTTTGATATTTTTCTATTCCCTGATTGAACTTGTCATTAAACACATTGTCTTCAAATATGAAAAAAAAAGTATATTTTACACATTCAAATTTCTGTAATACTGTTTACACAATAGATTTATCAGGTGAAGCTAGGTGTCTTCAACTTGATGTAGATTGTCTGTTCATGAATAGGTTAATTCATACTGCTTTTTTAATTAAAATAATAATATTGATATCATTACTCTACAATATGACATTTCTTCTGAAGCACAAATCATTCTAAAATATTTCAAGTGTATGGACGAATTTCAGTTCTGCAAAGAATTAACCTCATTGAAGCTTTAAAATTCCAAAGAGACTTTTATATGAGAATCTCATAATATTGCTAAGAATCCTTTACACATGTGCAAGAGTTACAATCAGTATATCACAGTTATTGATTAACCATTCAATGTTATTATAAATGTCATTCCATATATAATAATAATGCAAGTCAGAATGCTGTAAATGTTTACAAGCCTCACTCAAAAGTTTATACTTTTATATTTGAGATATCAATTAATTTCTTGCTGCCACTGTGCCTTCAGACTAAGACAATTGCAAAAATATTATAAAAACATAGGCCAATGGCATTGGAGCTGTGCTGATCAATGCTTTATTTCATGTTTGTAAACATTTTCTGGATTGAAAAAAATTGCTTCATCAATGTTAATTTGAATTCTTTCCCAGGGAAGATCTGAGCAGATGATAACTTTAGCCAATCAAAATGCATGTTACATATCGAAATAGGCCCCAACATGTTAAGATTTTTCCAACTAATAGCTAAGAACAGTAGATTCAGAGAAAAAAGTTCAAAGTTGACGAACAGATAGAACTAGAAACCTTGTGAGAAATGTCACAATCATTACTGTAACAATCCTTGATGTCACCAATATTATTTTACATGGCTACAACCAGATTCCTTAATACAATATGCATTGCACTGGTTCTGAACTAATGACCCTGTGCTGCAGTCATAACACCACATGTATTGTCATTTCTTCCCAGATTGTTATTGGCTTCATTGTGCATCACATTTCCATGGAAGGGGACACACTGTGTAAGCTGCTGCTTAAATAATGCCTTTTCAGAGTATACAACACTCAATACCAACAGCAATTAAGTCAGATGTTCTTAATAGCACAGATAGTTAAAATAAAGTTCAATATATAGGTTTCCTTGCTAGGGCATGCACGTTTTGCATACAAGCAGCTGAAGTGAGTCAAGATAGCAACAATAGAGAGACTATAGAGTTTGTGATAAGGTTGGGATCTGATCACTGCACAACTTTGTAACAGCTGGCCATCAACCCAAAAGATTAAAGAATCATGCCCATCTGATGTTACATAAGTTTATATAACCAGCAACCAAAGATCAAAGGACCAATCCCCCCCAATCTCCCTGATGTTATGTAACCTTATATAACTTGAACCAGTATGTGATAAGGTTGGTATCTGATCACTGCTCTACTTAGTCACTGTTGCCTGGCAACCTGTAAGATCAGAGAATCATGTTCCCTGATGTTACATAAGCTTACAATACCAGCAACCAAAGATCATAGGATCAATCCCCCCAATGTCCTTGATATTATGTAACTTTATATAACTTGTAGGGGCAAACAAACAAAGGAAAAGAAGTAACAAACACACACTATCCTATGCACAGCTTAATAGTATTTTCATGAAAACTGATTCATTTCCTTATCCACTCATATGATCATACTTTACTTCAAACAAATGTTTCAGGTATTATTCCAGGCTGAAGAAATAACTTTTGTTATATGAGCGACCTTGATGCCTTGAAAGAACATTTACCCAACCTATTGACAAAAAATGACCTGGAAAACAATGACTGATTTATATTTTTGCCCTGAAATTCAGTATAAATTCCAAACAAATTAAAGCTGCCTTCAAAAGCTATCTTTGACTGTAGCAAGACCAGGAACAATTTAGTTTTTATGATTTATGAAATATGTCCTCATTATATAAATGGGATAATCGGTTCTCATTACAGTCAACCTTACTGTCAAGAAATCTACATTTTGTATTTTGCCCAAAATCAAATTACTGAACATCTCAGTATGGGCACTATTCATATAATCCCGAACCTAGATTTCCTTCATAAGCATTGTGCAATAATCACTGTTTCAAAAAACAAAATGAAATAGAGGTTTAAAGAGATTTATGGGTGTTGGTGGTGAGTGTCCTCTGGTGGCAGATTTTCTTTGAGAAATACTTTTTACCCAAAAATAGAACGTTTTCAAAAAAGTATGGAAAAACCTCTCAACTGTCAAAAAGAGTTCCCTTTTCATTAAAACTTTCTAGTCATGAAATAATTATTGGAATATCATTATGGAAATTTATTTGATATTGAAAGCTTCATTTAACTCATAAAAGAGTGGATAGTAATATGTCACTGCTCAAAGATTTTTTTATCATGTCAAACTGTTAAAGGGAAAAGGTTCTGTATATTGTGGGACCATAATATAGTGGACTTCCAAACAACTTTACTGTGACCCTAGTGAAACAGAATTTATATTTTTCAAAAACATTTAAGAAAAAAAAAAAAAGTTAAATTCCAAATTATTGTTCTGCCATTGAAAAAACCCATAAATACCCTTAATATGAATAAAACCTCAAGAAACAAACAATATTATGCCAGAAGTTGAGAAAAATTTATGTCTTGTTGAACATGAAAAATATCTGCCAGGCAGTATGACATTAAATCTATAAAGTGAACAGCTTGCCTGCATGCTGAACTATATTTGTGTGTGTGTGTGTGTGTGTGTGTGTGTGTGTGTGTGTGTGTGTGTGTGTGTGTGTTTATGTGTTCAATGCTGTTTTTCTATAAGTTTGAAGCTTCTTCTCTCTTCACAATGTCGTCTGGCGGTGTTCACTCTCGTGGCAACATCTCCCGACTTCAGTTGAAAAATTTCTTGGAAACTTTTTGACTTTAATGGCAGTACAGCTATTAATTTTTTAGGAAATCTTTTGACCACCTCTACGGCAGAGCACTCGCCTTCCCTGCACACGCCTTGAGCGTGGGAGGCAGTGCCTTAACCCCTGCTTGAGGTATATTCACTATCATTCAATAATTGAACTTTGTTCAATATTTTTTGGTTTTCACGTATAAGTATGCACTAACAAACACACCACACCAACAAACGAACCCCTGAAGCTTACGGTTACTTTCCCGAAGGTAGAAAAGGCTGTATCCTGACCGTGCCTTTTCTATTAGCGGGATTGTTGAATTAATAGCCAAGGGGCCGTATCATGATCTATACACACTTATTTTAGGATAGAATTAGGCAGATTTTCACATATTCACATAGAAATAGGCAGTTCATATAGGTATATAGGCAGAATGGCTGGAACTGGTGGCTTGATTATTTCAAGCCATTAGTCACGGCTCAGTGAACATGCAACACTAGGCAATTGACCCCATTCAATCAAACTTGGAAGTTTTTCACACCCACTCAGTGAATATGTTACACTAGGCAATTGACCCAATTTCATCAAACTTGAAAGTTTTTCACACCAACAGACAGACCAAACATGAAAATAGCTAGCATTCCCCCCTCACCCACTTCACCTAACCTCACTTTACTGCAGAAGTTCACTCTACTGCAGAAGTCCTCCTCTATCCCAGAGAAGGCCATGATGACAGTTCTGAGGGCTAGTCCTTCTCAGGACAAACCCGCTGAACTGCCTGCAGTAGAAACAACCCCGCCACAGGCTAAGAAAAGCCCATACCATTCACTCACTATCTCCCCCCCAAAGATGAAATTAGTTCAGCTTGCTCCTCCCACTCAGACACCACTGAAAAGGATAGCAGACTTCTCGTCCTCTTCAGAAGAGGAAGTGTCTGGATTTTGGCAGTTGCCAAAAACACGTAAAAAAGCCAAGCAGCCCAAAAAGGCCCTACATTTTGAAAGAATGACCCCTAATTGCAATGCAGTAGCTGCTTTTGATGAGGTAGAGGACTACGATTTTGATAATGAGGTTTCCTCAGTCAGAACAGAGAGGTCCAAATCACTCTCACTCACCCCAGGAACAACAGTTACCACAGATGACCTTTCTGAAATAGAGTTTCCCCACATTACTGCTAGCAAATCCCCATACACCAAGTCCTCCACCCCTCTTGTCATTGCCCATCCAGAACTTGTTATTGATACAGGAAAAAAGACTCCTTCCAAGACCCCTGCCAAGCCCACAACCTCCACCCCCCGCCCAGCCACACGAACTGTGCCAAAACCTACCCCTACTCACAAAACAACAAAGACTCCCTCTACCAGCTCCCTTCCCAAGTTCAAGCTGAACACTAGTAATATCTCTGACACATATCAATTGACCAAAGCCTTGGATGACGTTAGGCCTGGCCTACAGTTCACTGCCCACCCCAACGCAAAAGGTGAATTCATAATCTGCCCAAAATCCCCCAGTACAGTAACTATGCTGGGAGGCATCACTCATCTCAAAGGCAAAGCTGTCAATTTAAGTGAATTGAATCCCAACACAAAGCCCACTAAGGCAGTAGCACTGAGAGTTCCCATATATATATCCACTGATGCTTTCCTTGACCTTCCCCACGTACTTCACGCAAAAAGATACACTTTCAATGACAAACCCACTTCAAAAGTTGAGATCACTTTCGAAGGTCCTCCCCCTGCCTCTGTCACTCTCAATCATCTTGGTACCTTTAACCTCGAGCAGTTTAGGACTGAGCCACGTAGGTGCAGAAATTGTCAATCTTTTGGACACATAGCTACCTTCTGCAGAAACTCAGCAGTCTGTGGCATCTGTAGCAAAAAACACGACACCGAACAGTGCCTTGTCAAACTCAGAAATAAAGAACAGGTTGCTCCTTGTTGTCCAAACTGTCACAAAAAGCATCATGCTTGGAACAAAAGATGTCCTGAGAGGCTAAACAGAATTTATGCGCAAAACAAGCCAAAACTTCAACAAGTGCGCCCCCTGATGACCATTCCCACCCATCCTCCTTCTAGGACCTCACCCCCTGCCCCCCAGCCTGCCCCCCAGCCTGCCCCCCTGCCTGCCCCCCAGCCTGCCCCCCTGCCTGCCCCCCAGCCTGCCCCCCTGCCTGCCCCCCAGCCTGCCCAATGGCCAACCAAAAAGGCCAAGCCAGGCCAGCAGGTCAAAAACCCTGCCAAGAAGTCCACAAAAAACACTACCCCCACACGCCCCCTACACCCACTCCCACCCCCACCCCCACCCAAAATCAAGAACCCCCCAACCGTGAACTCTCGTGTGAACCCGACCCCCACCCCTGAACCCACCCCAGGGCCCAGCAAAATGACAGTTTCCCTCCCGACATCTGACTCTCCCTTACCAGAAAATGATAGAACTGACGTTCCACTGACTCAAAGCATCCCTCCCACATCATCAGCCGCACACAATCCTTTACCGCTGTGTGCGGTTCCTGTTAATACTGTGAATGCCTCCCTTGTTCAGGCCCTGTCACATTTAGCCACAGTTACTCAAGAGGTCAGAGACATATCTAGATCAATAGTAAATCTCCTCATAGAAATTTCGGCCAAGTTAAATTCACAGAAGTAAGTCAGAATCTGAAAATCATTAACTGGAACTGCTTCTCACTAAAATCCAAAATTGCCACCCTCAAAGCCTGCATTGGGACAGATGATCCAGACATCATTACCCTCCAGGAAACTTTAGACAAGAAAGATTCTCCCCCCAAAATCAATGGATACACACCCTACACTGAAAAAAGTGAAAATAATAGGAAAGGTCTCGCAATATACGTTAGAAATAAAATTCCATCCAAAAAGATAATTGATCCTCTTAACTGTGGGACAGGCATAGAAGTGCTAGCCATAGAGATCACCCTCTCCACAGGTCCTGTCCTTATATATAATATATACTCCAATCCCAACCCATTCCACCAGGGCAAAATAGATCTCACCAATCTGGCAAGAGTTGCAAGCTCACAATCCATTGCTGTGTTAGGTGATTTCAATGCCCATCACCCCATTTTGTATTCCAAATATTACAATCATAATGGCCATCACATCAATGCCCTCCTCAATGACACTGATGAATTGTCCCTGCTAAATGATGGTACGCCCACTCACATTAGAGGACACTGTTTAGACCTTACCTTTGTGTCCTCAGCCCTTACCCAACTTGCTAAATGGGGAGTACACCCCACCCTAACCAGTGATCACTATGGTACCACTCTCTTGCTTGACATTCCACACATCCCACCCCCTCCTCCACCCCCACCCAAGTGGAACGTTAGGAAAGCTGACTGGGACAAGTTTCAAAAGACAATATCTGACTGGTATGACCAATTTGTCCTACCACAGGACATAGACGAACACTCAGAGGCAGTCACGCAGGCTCTTACATTAGCGGCTAATGAAGCCATCCCTTTAAAGAAAGCAACAGGTACCCATCATACAAACTACTGGTACTATAATCCCACAATAGCTGAGTATAGGAATAGGCTAAATAGGACCAGGAAGATATATAGAAAATATCCCACCCCACACAATAGGCAAATGCTCAGGGAGGTTAGCAAACACCTGCAGGAGATCTGCAGGGGTGCCATGCGTAGTAAATGGGAAGAGTGGTGCGAATCTTTCAATGAGCACACATCTCTCACTGAGCTCTGGAAGAAATTGAAAATTTCTAGTGGCAAGAAAATCTCGCCCATTCCAGACCATCCCAATCCCAGCATGGAATCAGAAAGACTTGCAGCCATGTTTGCCAGCAGGGCCTCGTCAGATAATCTGTCACGAAGCATTAGGCTCAAACAAAACGAATTGCTTAGTGGCAGGGACAAAATCATTAGTGAGGCTTGCCAGGCAACACACAGAGCAGACATTCCCTTCACAATACAAGAACTTTTCAATGCTAGGAAGAAAGGTAGAGACACTGCCACAGGTTCAGATAAGATCACATACAGTATGATCAGCAACGCAGGCACAGCTGGGCAAATGATGATATTAGATCTCATAAATGCCTCATATCAAGCTGGCCAGCTCCCGTCGAAGTG
Organism: Amphiduros pacificus; assembly: GCA_949316495.1. Taxonomy (NCBI): domain Eukaryota; kingdom Metazoa; phylum Annelida; class Polychaeta; order Phyllodocida; family Hesionidae; genus Amphiduros; species Amphiduros pacificus. The sequence goes on from OX439005.1 coordinate 12,261,422, forward strand.
GAAGCTTGTTGACATACAGCCCATCCCCAAGCCCAAAGAACCCACCAAGCCTAGGCCGATCTCGCTCACGAGTTGCATATGCAAAACAATGGAGAGATTAGTACTAAACCGGCTGCTGTATGAACTAGGGCCCTTTCACCACAACATCTTCGGGTACATTAAGGCAGTCAGCACCACCCACAGTATAGCCACACTGCTTTCCATCATCACGACAGGTCAAAGCATTGCCATCTTTTTAGACCTTGAGAAAGCCTTTGAGTTAGCCAGCCCAAAAGCAATTTTATCCACTTTAGCCAGCAAGGGCATCAAAGGCAAGCTACTTGCCTGGGTTGCTTCCTATCTCACAGGCAGGAAAAGTAGGGTGCGCTATCAGGGAACTTATAGTGCTTATCATGCTCACGAGAACGGCACGCCCCAAGGTGGTGTCCTGTCCCCCACTTTATTCAACATCCTCATGAGCAGATTAGTCTCCCTCAAATTCCCCCCAGGTGTACAGCTGCTTTGCTATGCTGACGACTTGGTATTGACAGTCACAGGTAAGGGATTGACCCTCAAAGCTCAGAACTCGCTAGACATCCTATCTAGAGAATGCACAAACTTAGGGCTCAAGATATCTGCCTCCAAAACAAAAGCAATGTGCATCAAAATGAACACACCCAGCTCACAGCTCCAAATACAGGGCCATGCCCTGGATTGGGTCCCTGTGTATCAGTATCTGGGGGTGTGGATAGATAGCGCCTTTAACATGCACTGTCAGGTCAATTACCTCAAGGAAAGATGCCAAAAGAGAATAGATGTCATGAGAGCCCTTTCTTCCATCAAGATAGGCCCCAAAAGTGAGATTCTCAGACTCTACTATTTAGCCACTACACGTAGCCTAATAGACTATGCCACACCACTGTTAGCATTTGCCTCAGATAGTGCAGTACAGCAGGTTGAGGTCATACAAAACAAAGCCCTCAGGCTCATATTAGGTGCCCCGTTATGGACTAAAACTGAGAATTTACAACTTGAGTCAGGCATCCCAGCTGTCCGAGTTAGAATAGCTCAGACCACAGCATGCTTCTTAGCCAAGGTTATGCACTCCCATGTAGTAACACCTCTTAGGAAAAGTACCAAGATAGCCCTCGGTGATGGTGGCAAAATGCCCTCCAGGAGAAATCACTGGGCCACCAGGGCTGCTTCCCTAGTGCTAGGGTTTAGAGATGGACTAGTATTACACAAAGGTGCAGACACTCCAGCCTCCAACTATGTCATCCCTCCACCCTGGAAGCCACTCCCGTATAGCATTACATACATGCCTATGGCCAGCAAGAAATCAGACCTAGATAGAGCAGACATGCTCAGACAGGCTCATGCATCCATAGATATTGTTCGCCCCCCGGGAGCAACAGTGTACTACACTGATGGCTCAGTTCAGGAAGATGGCAGGTCAGGCTCTGGTTATTGTCAGGAAGGTAGACAGGAATTATGGAGAAATAGTGACAATTGCTCAACCCTGCAGACTGAGCTCATTGCCATTTCATTTGCCCTCCTAGATGCCCTTCACAACAAGACAGGTCCAGTACTAGTAATCACAGACTCACAGTCATCCCTCAAAGCACTAGAGAAAGGTCACCCCTTAGACAATGTTAAGCTCATCACGGGAGTTTATGTTACCCTGTATAAGTTACAATCAGACAATAGGGCTGTTGTGCTACACTGGATCCCCAGTCACATTGGACTTGAGGGTAATGATATGGCAGACGAGGCTGCGAATGCAGGCTCCAAGCTATCCAAGATATCAGCCCATGTCCTCCCCTCTCTTAGCCAGACCAGACGACTTTTTGTCTCTGACTCAAAGGAAAGGCACTATCTCAGGCACAAATACAGTGTACCCGGTTCAGGAACTGCCAGATGGTATGCCATAGCCACTAGATACATGCCACTCCCCAGACTAGCTGAGAACCACAGATCCCTACAGGTCACCATGCATAGACTTAGACTAGGCTACAAGTGCACTTGGGAATTGTTAGGAGATATGGATAGAGCCTGCGAGCATTGTAGTAGGCCCACCAGTAAACCACTGTGGCACTACCTGCTAGAATGCTTTTACACAATGCCTCTTAGACAATATGACAATAGAGTATATGATGTGGAAGATGGCGCTGACCACACCCAGGCTTCAGCTGAGGTGGTCTATAATGCCTTAAAGGGGGAGTTCCTAATAATCTAACCTTATTTTTTTTTAACATGTAATGAAATATATGGTAATAAGATATCATATCACACACTTCCTACATTAATCTGACCAACTGTTTATTTACAAAGTGGATCTGTGTTGTGGCAGCAGGCTGTCCTGGAAAGAATGGTCGGGTTCGGGAGGGTAATAAAACTTCGGAGATTATACGTCACGGGTGTAACTCCTTATCCCGGGAAACTGGGTCTCACAATGGTGGGTGAAGCTGGCCCCTCAACATGTACTCAAAATAAGCTGCCCTCAATGTCAGGGGAATTGTGTGTTATAAATATTTGCAACAAAAGTAATTGACAAGGGATCAATGTTTTCAATTCCCCAAAAATTGTGGCAACAAAAGTTTGAAATACACAAAATACGCAGGTTTGAAACACAGCCAGGGTTATCTATGAAGAGAACATTTTGTTCTTGAATCAGAATATGGTAACAGTTGGGCCTGAAACAATGACTACCAGAGTTCCCTAGGCTAAAATGAACTGTAATTCTTATTAGACCACATCACAAACCTAGTGATGATTAGATTAGCTGAACAGAGGTCATTTCACAATCCACAAAATTGAGGAAAGAAGTTCTAGACAAGTCTCTGGCCGATGAGTGTCAGAAACACTAGGCTGAGACTAAGACTAAGCATACTAGGTCAGGGTGCTGAAATGAGAGGTGAATGTAGATACCTCAGTGATTCAATGTGTTGTCCCCAGGAAAACATTAACCAAAATATTGTCAAATGTAAAGAAAATGGTCCTTAATTTTAAAACCTCTTTTAACTATTATTTTATATGAACATGTTTGTGATATACAATTCTTTTCAAGATTTTAAACTTTGATTATATACTTTGTGGTCCATACAAATGACTGAAAAATAAGATAAGTTAAATCGCATGGCCAAGGTTCGTGTTTTGTTTTCATAATTGTTAATTGGCACAGTGTGGTATGTTGTGTCATAACATACTATCTGCTATCATAACATATACTATTTTGATTTGTTGAAGATCATCCCCACTGTCAGACTCTTCTCAATCACAGTTTGCAGGCTACAAGTCTTGTTTGTTGTGGGGGGGCAAATTGCCATCCCTGAACTTTACCCTGCTCAATAAAGCTACCTGAAGGTGGCTCAGACCCACTTCTTTCATCCTCAGATGATCCACATAAACTTTGGACCTCTATTATGTCAGAAACACTTGTTGAACAAACACTATCTGTAAAATCTCCCTCCGACTCCATGATGCTGGGCTAGGGGTTTTCCCAAAATGTTACACTCTCTACGTCACCACCCCACGTGACAGGGGGTAATAAAATTCCGGACTGACTTCGGAGATATGTCATGATCCAAACTTTGAAGTGAAATTTGATCATCACAACATTTACAAGATACACTTGAAATTTGTGAGATGACTACTGGCAACCAAATGAATGATTTTATGACAAAAAAACACATGGTTTGGGGTACAACCCAATTATTAGGAACTCCCCCTTTAAACTTTGTGGATCTGCATTATATCCTGACTCAGTATCCTGTGCCCAGATAGGAACTGGAAAAGATCCCACTAGAACCCATGAAGTAGGCAGCCCGCATGACTGACTGACTGCGGATGGTCAATCAATGGTCACTTAAGAGATCGGGTCACAGTGGCCACTGGCTGATTCCCCGAGGACATATTGACTAATTAAAACGGAAACGAACCTGATCCTACCACTGGCTGCAATGATGGAATGTATGTCCTACATCCCTACATTGACAGCCAGGGTAGATAAACCTAACACATTACTAACACATGCCACCCATAATAGTGAAAATGCCTGGCCTGGGTCACAGATTGCCGGCTTTGGTTTCACAAGAATGACCAACAGCGGTTGCAGAGATATTCAGTGTATATCCTGCCCATAGTCGGCTTTCAGTGCCCCAAATCGGGCCATTTGCACCGATAATCACACACCACCCACCCCATAGCAATTTCAAATAAACTATAATTAGGCATTTATACACATAATAAGATGGAACACATAATAATATAAATCTTCTGAATTATTCTGTCATCCAAAAGCAAACAAAACAAGCATAAACAAAAAAGGTTCACTTTTGCCTATGGACACCCCACTGGGTAAAATGCAATTCTCACTACTTTTTAATCAAAATTTCTACATAACTTCTCATATATGCAACCCACACACAAAGTCTGAACACAACATAAAACCACCTCTAAACTCACTATGGGTAGGTCCCCCTTTGACAATGCCTGGTTAAATTGTCCCCCAGCAAGGTTATTGCTCGCCCGCTCGGATTGGGCGTAAAACGTCGTGGTCCCGTGTATCTGACCCTATCCCAGAGCACGTTAAAGAACCCAGTAGCACTTATCGAAAAGAGTAGGGGGAACCCGGTGCGAATGGTCTCTGAAAAAAACCTTTCAGTTAACCAACTCACAACAACAATAGTCCATTTGTCAATAGCAATAATCAATGACCAAATTTAACAATACATGATTGCAATTCACAGCAATCACACTGCAGGGCCGCCTCTCCAGGCTACGGCCCTCTTGCAATTTAATATTGCATAGATTTCATTCATTCATTCTCTCTTCTTGTCTGGGTCTGTAGAGTGAGATGCAGTGTCTTTCTGGGCCTCAGTTTCTATTCTCTCATGCTCCTCCTTCACCAACTTTCTTAAATCATCCTACAACATAATCACACTCCTGACATAGTATATTTTACCATATTAACAGATATTAATATAATATGGTACTCTTTTGTAGTATCATGTATAACACTAGGAGTAGGACTAGGACTAGGAAATTGCTTTATAGGACCCAGTTGTTACAAGGGCAATAATCAATTGCAATATAAGATAATAGAATTATAATATCATTGGGTCAGAGAGACCCTACTAATAACATTTACAATTTTTTGCTTTTGGATCTCTGACAGACTGTCCACACATGCTACTGCCCCTCTAGTGGCCATTTTTGCATTTATGGACCTTCCATCCATATTTTGATTTTCTTTTGCCAACATTCAAAGAAAACCACATATGTGAACTTTGTGACACTAAGAAGTGATTTATCAGCAACAATTTTAACATTTTTTGCATGAATGGTTGTAAATTATTACAATTTGACTAAGTTATTACAATATGAATTAAATGTTAATACATTAATAAGAAAGAATAACATACACATGTACATAAATACTTGAGTGTATGGAAATCCATGGGTACATAGTAAATACTTTATATTCTGTTCTTACATTATAGATGTATGATACATGGGATCAAACTTGCATTAGTTATGTTATGCAGATTGGTGTGAAGGTTTCCAGTGTGAGAGTATTTTTCATTTCTTAGGTAAAGTTGGTTAAAGGTTTTTATGGGTGTTGGTAGTGAGTGTCCTCTGGTGGCAGATTTTCTGAGGGAACAATTTTCTTTTTGTGCCAAAATGGAACGTTTTCAAAAAAGAACAGGAAAAATGCTCAACTGTCAAAAAGAGTTCCCCTTGAGTAAAACTTTCAAGTCACCAAATGACATTTTATGATATTCATTTTTGTAATAAAACTATTGATTTGTTACTTGAAAATCACAATGGAATTGGAGATATTGAAAGCTTCATATCTTTTTAACTTAAAAGTAGCGTAGTAATATGTCACTGCTTCAAAATTTATTTTGTCATGTCAAAATGTTAAAGGGAAAAGGTTTTGCAGATTATAAATTGGAATTCCAAACAACTTTGTAAAAGTGATCTGAGCAATATTTATTGTGATCCTTGTGAAACAGATTTCTATTTCTCAAAAACATTAAGACAAAAATAGAGGTAAAGCACACACTTGACCATTCCTGTCCATGGGCACCTCTACTCCCCGGGTGCCTCCTCTCCCCAGGCACCTACTCTCCCCGGACACCTCCTCTCCCCAGACACCTCCTCTCCCCGGGCGCCTCCTCTCCCCGGGCACCTCCTCTCCCTGGGCGCCTCCTCTCCCCGGGCACCTCCTCTCCCCGGGCACCTCCTCTCCCCGGGCACCTCTCCTTTCCTCTCCCCGGGTTCCTCCTCTCCCCGGGCGCCTCTCCTTTCCCCTTCCCGGGTGCTTCCTGTCCCCGGGCACCTCTACCCCCCGGGCGCCTCCTCTCCCCGGGCACCTCTACTCCCCGGGGAGAGGAGGCGCCCGGGGAGAGGAGGCGCCCGGGGAGAGGAGGCGCCCGGGGACAGGACTGATGGGATCGCCCTGGGACTATCACTAATATTGATAAAAACATGAAATACCACAAAACTAAGGAACTATTTATGGAGGCATGGACACCATTGTTTGGAAGTGATCTGAATAAATGTGATAAATCCATACAAAACATGAATATTGATCTTGCAATGATAGCTGGACTTCCGTTGGTCAACCTCAGTATGATGATAGAGGCCGCCAACAGCAGAATTTGTATAACTTATGATTTTGTGTTTCATTATTGCTTTAAATGATTATGTGGATATGATATGAAATATATCATATTCAATAATTTTAAAATGTGTAAACATTATTTCTAAATTGTCCATCACAAATCTCCCCACAAAACTTTCAATTGGCACTGGCATTGTATTGGTTGATATATAACTTAATGATAAAGGTCTTTTTATCTGTGCTGCAGGCTGTTAAGTGCACTTACACTCTGCTCTCTCATCTAATTCATAGACATTGTTAAATATCAAGATCCTTGCCCCATCTCCATGCTAGTAGCACTGAATACAGATAACAACATAATCCACTGTGTGCCTTGTATAACACCACACATCATTTCTTGTTATTGCCTTCAAAATTTGGAAATATCTTTGAAAGACCCACCTCTGTAAAGCATGTCTCTCACAATTCTGGCCATTTAATTGCTCTTGTCACTTTTTCTGTTTATTCTTTTGTGAAATGTTATGGACCTGAGTTTTGATCCTACCAATCTAGTTTTAACGGATAAGAATTTTGACATACCCCCCATCCAAGAAGATCAGCCAACTCCTGACATCCATTGTCACAAGTCCCTTGCCAAAACACATCCCTGGAAGACAAACATTTATATTAATTCATGGAAATAGTCCAATGAAGGAATTGTCTTAAGATAAATAAATCTACAATCATACAGATAAATTGATAAATAAATATAATAAAAATAAATAAAAACATATTTTTCATGTTTCAGGTAAGTAAAACAGACAAAATTTAACTAATTTTGAATGTAAAATGTATTCCATGTCATATTTACCTGTAGTTATTGTCAGAATCAAATTGGAATCCATGTCCCATTCCCAATAATGCCATAAAAGGATCCTAAAATAAAACAAATAATAAGCATAAAACACATCGTGCAGAAAATACTTGGGATTGATACCGGACATGTAGATTTTTATTTTGAACAGATGATTTACAGTGACTGTAAAATTACGTCTTTTTCAAAAGAATAAAAGAGATAGAAGTAAAGTAACCATGAAAATTTGGCACATTGTATCAGTTATTTCTCATACACATTAGATTTACAAAATATTTTGCTCTAAAATGTATTTTATATGCATCATTTTTGATAAATAGGTCATACCCGTATATTATTGAATTACTTTTTTATGATCTTTAAATGTGGAGCTTTGCCTAAAAATGATTTATATTTATGGAAAGAATATACCGGAAGACCCCTTGATCTCATTTATGTCTAAATAATCATAATATTAAACAAAATTCTATGGTTTGACTTACTCCTCCATCTGTTTTCTCCAGATTGATATAAAGTCTTGGACACGTGTCAGGCACTCTGCATATGAACAATAATCGGAGTTTTTAAGAAATTATTGTAAATTGTTATTCACTTTTACATGTCTTGGAAATGGGATTTTAAATGCTCTTTCAAAGCTCTTTCAAAAGCTTGCAATATTAGGCCTTTCCAAATTTTGACCTTGCCAAACAAATTATCCATTTTTTCTCTCATATCTTTGCTGTCTGTGCCCTGCTCTAATATTGTTTAGTGTTTGGCATTTGATTTGTAGCTACTCAAGTTAAACTGGGTGGATTTCCTCTCCATTGCAAGATAATATGATTTCATTTAATAACTAATTGAAAAATGGGTTAAATATAAATTAGAATTCAACAATCACTCATTCTCCTGTCAAATCTATTTATAACAATGAAAATGGGGGCGTTTGATGCCATTGAGAAGCAAATCAATAAATAAGTCACATCTGAGCATCAATCAGGACAGATAATAAATCCTCGGATTTGTAAAAAAAATGAAACTGAACCAAGAAGTTATATCAATTTACATAAGAATAGAATGAGGCATTAGAAAAGCATCTTCATTTAAGATCACAGATGTAACTACTGTTAGGTGTTATATTCTACTAGGTGTGAGAGGTCTGGAATTATCATCCTGGTCATGGCAAGGTGGTATATGCCAAGTGTAAGATTTATAAGGACTGCTACCTGGATGTCAGTGAAGCAAACGGTTGCACCACCAAAGATGTTCCCATCACAATCAGCAGATCACAGTTTACCAAATCCTGAAATATTAAAGCAAATAATGAAAATAAATATGACTGATGATTCTCAAAAATATATTTTATTCATCAAAAGAGTTTGTTTACGAACTGCATTATCCAGTCAAGTTATGTTTTCAATATGAAGTATGTGACTATATGAGTAAATTTCAAATAGAATCTGTGTCGCAAACCTGTTGTACACATGAGAAGAAACGACTGGGAAGAGGTTCTCCAAAAAACACAATATCTGAAATAATAATCAAATGACAATTTGCAAGTTCTTACGGTAAACAAGTATGTATTGGCCAACTTTTGCAGTTGAAACGTAGATTGCATTAGAAAGAATCGGGATTATATCCTGTAACAATCTTTGTCAAGCAATTCATTACCAAATTTGTGCCATGTTTGTGTTTATGACCTGTATACAGCCTTTTATAAGGGTATTCTAACAGGGTCTGGCCTGTTCCTGTTTTAGTTTAAGAGATAATTTTTACATTCTTGTATTCATATAAGTATTGTTAACTCATCTGGCAGCATTTCAGCCATTTTGTTTCACACAGGGTGAGCTGAGGACAGTGTCTTTTGGACAATAATATTAAGATTTTAATTGTACTGGAAATCTACATGCCCCACCCAATTAATAATGTGATGATGTCATGAATGTGGGTATAGAACTCTTCACTGACCAGTGGAGGCATCTTATGACATGGATATTGGTCTCTAACCTAAGATTACACGACTGTTATTCTGTAAAGCTTGGTGTCTGCTTTTTGTTCTCAGAAGCAGATGGTAGATTTATTGGTTGCTGTGTTTAAAAGAGGAAAAGTCAGATTCAAAGTTTTTACCTGGTTTTACAAAGCCTTCACACTCTTCTTCTTCACATCTTGGGGTAATATCCGCAAATATCTTTTCTAGAAAAGTTAAAACAGTTAATTTAATACTCAATTTCTACAGTTGGAATATTTAAATGCATTATGTATATATTCTATATTTGACCTAGTTTTATCTTTGATCAATAAATGAAGGTTCTACAGTTAAGATTCAAGCCATTTCAAGACCTAAGAGTTCTGCACTTGCTTAATTTCATCTGTGATACAAGACATGTACCTTTCACCCAGTCCAATTATAAGATATGAAAGTTATCTTTAATCTATTTATTATTCATAAGCTTGCACCTTTGATCCAATCTTGGGTGTAGAGCTTGTTGCACTTGACACAGTGTGATGTATGGAATGTGCCATGTGCCTCCACTATCTTGTCTCCCTCTAAACCGGCAACTCTTTCTAATGTGTCTATGTTCTAGAATAAATCACACCCAAATAGGCTGGTCATAAAATCATAAAGGCTGGTTATAATGACAGAATAGAAATATATAAGTTGGTTATAATGTCAGAGTAGCAACAATTAGGCTGGTTATAATGTCAGAGTAGCAACATACAGGCTGGTTATAATGACAGAGTAGCAACATACAGGCTGGTTTTAATGACAGAGTAGCAACAATTAGGCTGGTTATAATGTCAGAGTAGCAACATACAGGCTGGTAACTAGCCCGGGCAGATGTAATTATCAAGAATAACAAGTGAAAGGTGAGATATTTTGCATTCTTACCTGTGTATAATGTCTCAGTAGCAAACCTTGCTCATGCAACATCCTCAGGAAATAATGACTTGGGGTTGGCTAATTAAAATAAAATAAAGCAGAACATTAATCTTGAATCCAAGGACAATAAGCTTTTCCTGATTATTGAATTGGTTGAAATGATATGTTACATTTACTTCAGAGGCTATTTTTTCTGGAGAGTATATTTGGAAGTGTCCTCACCTTGAACATCCCTGGCCACAACTCCTTAGCAAGAGCAAAGAATGGTTCTGGGTTTTCCTGCATGGTTAAAAATGATATCAGTCACCACTACACAGGCTGAAGTTTGCTTTAGACTCACTGTTATATGACCTATGAGATGAATTAAGGAGGGCAAGCAATGCTGGGTGGCCTTAAATTTTGGTTCCATACATGTCCTCATTCTCTGACATATAATATCTAACTTCATTCTTCATTTGTAAGTGAAAAATTGCATTTAATAATCTAACCTCATATCTAATAAACTTGAATCAAATGTTCAGTTTAATAAGGGATGTGCCAAAAATAACTGATTATACCCACCCTGAAGAATCCAATGTCAAAGATGGCTTGTGGGGAAGGGAGATTGTACTTGAGTAAATTGTCATATAAGCCTGTGCCTGGACTGCGGAAGTCTGGTATGCCAGCAGCTGAAAGTAGGATAACATATGCATATTTACATAACAAAATATGATAAAATAATATGAATGCACAAACATCAATGATAGAAATGAGCAATTTAGAAAAGCCATTTTCATCATGTTTCTTTCAATTCTCACTGCTCGAGTTTTAACATTTGCAATTCACCAGGTGTCTCTTGTGTTATGCAAAATGCATGCTGGGATAGGTTTGTAGACATGACAACTGGTACAAGGACTACAATTCTGTCTGCTGTGAAGGATTGACATTAATATTTTGGAGACAAATACTCATATAGACAAATAAAAACTTATCAGCTTTGGGATATTGGAAAGAATAAAATGACTGATATGGGTGTAGTAAACTGATTGAAATAAAATGACATGTAAATCAGCATTCATTATGAATATGAGTCAAGCTTGCAAGTTCACCTGTACATGAATTTTATTAACACCGGGTGACAGCAGGGCCCACTCCAGCAGTGAAAATTCACAAATAATATTCTGCACTGAATTTAGATTTAAATTAGGCAAGTAAGAGTGTATTAGTGCTCAGTCAACAATATTTGTGTACAGTTGAGAACATAATACGCAGAAACTTACGTATATGATTTCCAAAACCAAACAGTTCCTTCCCTAACATTTAAAATTGTCTATTTTGGTTTATTAAAGTAATTCCACAGTTATTCTGGAATCCGGTATAATATAAGCATAACCACATATGAACAGAATGATGCATTGACCTTTTTATACAAGTTACTGAAAAGTCAAGAAGTTACAATATCAGCTGAATGGGTAAAGATGGGCATAGTGAGAACTCTTTTGACTAAGAGTAAGTTAGAAGTGACTCACAGTATTCAAAGGACAATGCATTTGATGATATCATAAGCATATTACCACTCTCATTTTACCTTCAGTATTTTTTTTTAATGACACTCGACTTGAAAATGTTATCAAGAAAGGAGTGTTCTTCCAAAAGGTGGTTACTCATTGAAGGTTTGCTTAACTATGTTCTACAGATCTTTTGAAATGCATCAAAGATGGTATTGAAATTGCAAGGTAAGAATATTAATCATCTATACATGATTTTTATATGTTATTTTCAAAATTACTGCACAATTCCTTTGAAAAATCAAAATAGATTTTTCATAACATGCATATCTCTGAAAGATTGGACTGCTCAGCACAGTCATGAGGGCAAATTTGCTCAACTTTGACTCAAAGATGTAGTTATTGTGAAGGGACAATTTCTCAAAGGATTTCCTTACAATTCATTTAGTTAAAAAATTTAGACTGATAATTATCAATACCTCTTTTTCAAGTCCAATAAACATTATCATATTTCAGTGTGTACCATTAATACATAGAACAATATCTGCTGTTAAAATACAATTTCTGCTACAGATTGCTTGATTTCCGTAATTGAAAATATAACATATATATTCTTACATGTGGAGATGCCAGCACCTGCCATTGTTACAATGTTTTTACATTTTTTGCTTTTGATGAATTTGGCCACAGCATCGAGAGTAAAAGCTTCTAGAAGTTGTTGTGGCTTTTCCTTGTCTTGTAAATTGAGGGACTCCTTCATGAGCCGCATCAGCATCTCAGCTAACAAAATATATAAGAGATAAGTCAAGAATATAACACACCTATGTGTCGGATAGTAAACTAAAGTATTTGTAATCAATCTTCTTACAATTTTCCAGTAGAATACTTGAATCATATCATATGACAACTTTTAAACAGAGAATTTAAATTATCGCATTACTGAAGTACTTACAGTTAAGCTAGATATTGGTAATTTATGACTAATTTAATGCCTGAAACAATATTGATCTAAAAGTAAATATGCCTGACCTCTTTTTGGTGTTTTCATAGGATTTTGAAATGAGTGACTTTGGTTGGATTTTTTGGACACTTATTGGTATTTTCCATTTGATGAGCTAAATATTTCATCCTCTAAAAATGGTTAACTTCTAACGGACGGAAAGGACATCAACATCCCCCACCGTAAACGGACAGGGAGGATATTAATGTCCGCATTGTTCTGGTTTAATGACATTATTTGGTAACATTCTGTGACACAGAAACTTGTTACAATGTAATCATGATAATGACGTCAGCTTGGATCATGAACTTTTGACCCCAGTGCTCTGTTGAACATATTGAATGACCATGGTTATTAATTTTATCAATTGAGTATGCAGATACATTAGTTTAGGATAAAATGGGTTAGTCCTCCCAAACATCAAAATTTAAATAGGCTAGTCCGTTAGAGGTTAACTGACCTGCGGACAACAACAGAGCTGCAGTTTCATTTTCAAAGCTTTTAATCTGCACTCGATTCACATCAGGTTATTTTCTGACACCTGCATGTGCTATCCAGGTCAAATGGTGTGTTAAACATTAGTAATCAACTGATGAATTGAAGCACAGCTCTGTTGTCTTCTGAAGCTGTTGTTGTCAACTGTAGCATATAGGATTGCATACTTGTGCTTTCTGCGGCTGCAGATTCACTGCTGGCTTGAGGTGTTTTCTCTGCTGCCTCGTTATCTTCAGCACACCTGGCTGCCCGATCAGTTTTGTTTCCTGCATCCTTCCCAGATTCTGCTGATAAGTCCTCATCTGCCTTACCTTTATAAAAGATCAATAAAATTCCAAATATGACAAATTTAAGGGATAACAAACAATTTTTTTTGCAACAGGCACAAGCAGAAAACTCTACATGTCTATAGGCCCCCTGCCAATCTCTCAGACCAATGATTAAATATAGTGGAGTTGTACAGTTCTGGTTCCAGCAAAGTTGTACAGTTCCGGTGTGTACTTTTCAATGGAGGAAAAAACAACATGGAGATCGGCAATCGGCCTATATTACTAATATGTGAAGAATGAAATTAAATTGTCTGATGAAAATGAAATACTTGGAATAAGGAAAAATGTGCTCCTTAACTGCAAGTATGGCATTCTCAGAGTCATATGACTACATCAGGACTGATTCAGGTACTATATTTACCTTCTGACATCATGTAAAGCTGATCCACACAGAAGTCCTGAAATTATATATTTATTTTCAAAGCAACAATAACAATATTCTGTTCTGACCAGCACTTACAGTAAATACATTCAACGGACGCCAAATCCAGATTCTCGTGCTTGTTTATTCTGATCTTTCAAGAGATATCTCAAACTGTGAAGTACAGTGCTCAACAGACTACAGTATAACTATAACCCTACTCAACAGACTACAGCTGTACAGCCCATCGACAAGAGATCATAATAATATATTGGACTTCACTTAAAATTAAATAAATATGAATTTTGACCTGTCAATTGAAGTCTTGGTTCTTAATAAGTGCAATATCTTCGTCAACAAATTTCCGCTTGCAACGCTCCAGCATGCATGGGAATATCAGGTCTGTCCTGTGATGGGAAATTCTGGTTTTCTCAGATCTGGGTTAGTATTTTTTGACGTCTCCGACCTTGACCTTGAAAGCTACTGCCACCTTGTGTCAGCCTAAAATTTATATAACTCGTCACCAGGTGACAGTGTAAGTTTGGGATTGGGGTTGGGATTGGGGGCCTTGGAAACAAGAAAAAGTGGTGATCCACATGTAACACGGATGAGAAAAAAAAAATAACAAACCAAAATTGACAACAAACAGAACAAAAATTGAAATAAACAAAACAAAAATTACAACAAACAAAACAAAATTAAAATAAACTAAACAAAAATTACAACAAACAAAACAAAATTTAAAATAAACAAAAAAACACTAACTGAAACAATCATTGCAAACTGGGGGTAGTTGAAATTATCTTTATTTATCTTTTAAAAACATTTAATTTGGTATATGAACGAATTTTTTAGCACAACTCTATGCAAAGATGTGCCTTTTCATGCTCGATCACGTAAGTTGCTCTATTATCGCTCAGGTGCTATCGCAAGTCATCGATCAGACTTTTTGCATGCCATTTCTGTTCTAATTGTCCGATTTACACCAAATTTGAATTAAACTTACTGAAAATTCCTTGTTCTAGCGATTGGGAAGCATTTCAAAGCAATCAAAGGGATAATTTTGTGCATCGATGGGCGATGACGATGTTGTCATTTTGGCGGGATGCCTATTGGCTTTGCCGAGCCGGTAAACTTGTAGATGAGCATTTTGTCTTCGTAATCTTTGTTTACAAGTTATAGGAATGCATATTATTGATCAGAATTTCATGCTCTATCGATTGGATAACATTTCTAAGCAATGTGAATTGATAATTTCACATCGATGGGCGATGACGATATTGCCGTCTTCAACTTTTTGTCATCACGCACTTCTTTATCTTTGTTTACTTGTTATATGAACGTATTCATACGCTAGACTGGTGCCGCCCTCTGTGTATCAACACGATGTTCTTGACACTGCGCCGGGGACCAGTCTATAGCGCATGCACACGATGAACGCTCCACAGTGGCGTCAGTTGCTTCAACAATAATGACCACAGAAAAAACCGAATCACAAACCACAGGAAATGAATACGCATTTCCCATGATCGTACCGATCACAGAATAACACAGATAGTTCCTTTTTTTGACAAGCATTGCCTGTCGGCAATGCTTGTCAAAAAGGAACCATCCGTGTTACAAAAAACTTGAAAATGTCAATAACAAAAAAGAAAGTGGTACATGTACACATAGAGATTCATATTCACCGAACTTTGTCATAAAACATATATAGAAATTCAAAATAGATAGCAAGGTGTTAGTTTTTCATTATTCTTGCCAACCAAGGAAAGAACCAAATTTTTCCAAATGTTTTTTTTTTACACAAATACTAGTAGGGTGTTTTGGTGAATAATACATAAATTTTCCTTGTTTTGTTATTTTTTTTACACGAAATTATGTATGAATTGACTGTACCACAACATACTGGTCCAAAAAACTTTACCATGGGATTATTGTTTTTTGTTTGTTTTTTCTTTTTAATATTTATTTTATAATTTAATGAAAACATAAAAAACAAATGATTTCCTTGAATATCTGTCATTTTCCTGATAAAAGAAAGTCTTGTATATTCCTGCTTGGAGAAGCCAGACAGAGCTTCCGGTCAGTGCACAAGAATCTCCTGTATGTCCAAGAGAAAACAACTATTGATTACTCAAATGTAACATAAACCCAACCAAAATAATCTAAGCATCCCTCACCATGCCCTGGTTATGCCAAACTCATCCATTAATATACAAAATATAAGAAAATTCCTTTTTTTGTTATACAAAATATTTATTACAATAATATTAACAAAATCATAAAAATTACTGTTCATTAATATTTTATACATTTTACATTATTACAGATCTTTACTGATATAAAAACACTGAACACAATATTTTGATGATTTACCTTACATTAAAATTCTTATTCTAAAATTTGTGTAATTTTTTTGCACTTTTTAATCAGATTCTCACTGCTTAAGTTTCAATATTTGACATTTGTTTGGCATCTTAAGTCACTTGTCAAGAAAATTTGTAAAAATGTTACAATTATGGCTGCTTAGATTTGGCCAGAAATGATGCATGTTATCCTGACATGTTCACAACCTACCAATCCAAGTTGGTTAAATCTTGAAGGATTGCAACTTCAGGGATGGGAGAGCTCTGAACTGTGTTGGACAGTAATTGCAGATTGCCAAGTGGAAGGACGTCATACTATAGTTTTACACCAATTCTAAACAAATTGGGGTGATTCTGTTATATAACAATTTCTTCACCTCTCATGAAAAGCATTAAATTTACATCAAAATAATCACAAAATTATACAAATTTCTTAACACTGTAACAGTGATTATGATGATGTAAATTTTATGGTAAATCTCAAGTTTCTGAAAATATCTGAATCCCCTGCCGGGTGAACACTTCACCCTGAGTAAGTACTTATGAGATCACAAGATATTCAATATTCTACCGATTGATATTGTTATTAATCTATATTATATTAATAATTTTTCAGTACTTGAAAAAAATGAAGTCATGTTTCTTTATTTTCTTAAAAAAATAGGATATTTGGGGTGAGAAGCTGATACAAACTCATGTCTGTATTACACAAGCCTGTCTGCATGCAGGACATAGTGACAAATACAACTTGCTGAACCATTTCTAGGTCAAGGTAGTAGTTTAATTACTCTGGCAGGGTCAAAGACCTTGAAAATTTAATTAAACTAACCATCACTCTGCACAATATCACTCAGGAAATCTTAAGATTTACCACTTTAAAAAAACTTGTCATGTGACTTTTATATAAAACTTGTCATTTGACTTTTAAGCAGTTGTGTACAAAGCCACCAAAGGCATATGTAAACAACCACCTCTGGCTAACCCAGATTTGCAATTCTCTGGTACTTTTTCCTGTGGCCATGCCCAGTGAAGAACATAACTGACAAAGCCTCTTAGTTTCAAAGGGAAAACAGTTATCTGGACAATCAGGATCTTGAAGTCTCATCAGCCTCTCTCAATACATCAATCAATAGGCATTCTGCTAAACGTGCCCGATGTACAACAAAAAAGGTGACATGCAAAACTATTCTATGTTTATGGTTTAATAATGTTATTGTCAAGATAAAACAGAACATTCCAATGGAGACCTGGCGATTCATTCATATTAAGGTGATTAAAGTTCACCCGGAATGGCTTGCCTGAATAAACATTTAAAGATGGTTTATCACTTCTATTCCTTGAATTGTATCTTTTAATTGGACTCGAGTTCCATTACTAATACCAACACTTCACATCAAGACATCATCCATGCAAAAACTCCATCCAACATTGCAACTGACCAAAAATCGATGTCAATATTTTATTTTTTACAAAATGGTCATTGAGGTGTGAATGTTAATTCAACCAAGGCAAGTTTCAAGTACAAAAGTTGCACATTTTCCCAGATGACAGACACCTCTGAGGATTTTTTGTTGGCAGACAGACAGATGGATACTGCCACCTTAGTCAAAGAGACATCTGTCAAAAGAGACAATATTATACATAGATGCAATGGTCCAGATTATAAAAATAGCCTATTTGTGAGGTTTATCTGCGTTTGGATGGCTTTGCGAGGAGGGAAGGGTTCCACTTGTCTCTGGGCAGGCCTCTCACAGCCCACAGCCTCTCAGCACGCTGCGCCAGGGTGCCACCACACTTCAGACCCAGTGACACCAGAGTGCACTTGAGACCTTCCAATCCCAATGCTTCCAAAGCTGATATTGATTCCACACTGTGTACTTCTTCTACACTCTGCAAATATAAATAAAAATAATGTATATGTACATGTAGGATATATAATAAATCTTATATAACGTGTTGCTGGGTTCATGATGTTTGTGTACATGTATGTATTTGGCAGGACGGCTAGAAGTGATATTATTTGAACATTAGGTCTAATATCAGGTCTAACATAGGTCACATTCAGTTAAATCCCAGTAGCCGAGAACTGACCGACATAAAAAATGGTGTGTCTGGTCAATATTTGGTTATCATTGATTGACATGAGCCAAGTATTTAAGTTTACTTAATAGTGAACAGTATGATTGGCTGGAAACCACTTAACATCTTGGTCATGCATGAGAAGTTGAAATATGACCATATTACATCAGGCAAAAGGTCTGCATGATTACATAATGCCAAGCAACAGCTAAGTGTTACCAGAATATATCCATGATATAATTGAATGTTTGGCTACATTTGTTGAGAGTACTTACCATTACTGGCAATGCAGGAGTTTCCACAGTGGTAGACCCTCTGGTTTCCTGCACTGCAGAACTAGATGCTGCTTCAGAAGTTATCTCTGATTTCATCACTGTCTCTGCTTCTTTTTCTATTAATATTTCACTTCTAAACTTTGCATTATCATTTCCATCATATTCCTCCTTCTTTTTTCCATCATCTGAATGAGCATCCCCAGTTTCCATGGTAACTTCATTTTCTTCTTTATCTCGATTTATACCATTTGAAATTTCTGAACTGTTTGTAGTGTCAATAGAATTTAGCACTGGATGTGACTGATGTTTAGGATTTGGCAATTTTGTGTCCAGAGGTAGCTCTGAAGTACTGTGGTCAGCGCCCTCTGGTTGTTCTGATATACTGTGGTCAGTGCCCTCTGGTTGCTCTGAGGTACTATGATCAGTGCCTTCTGCTTGCTTTGAAGTGGTGCCATCAGCGCCCTCTGGTTTCCCTGAGATGCTGTGGTCAGTGCCCTCTGGTTGCTCTGAGGTACTATGATCAGTGCCTTCTGCTTGCTTTGAGGTGGTGCCATCAGCGCCCTCTGGTTTCCCTGAGATGCTGTGGTCAGTGCCCTCTGGTTGCTCTGAGGTACTGTGGTCAGCGCCATCTGCTTGTTTTGAAGTGGTGTCATCAGTGCCCTCTGGTTTCCCTGAGATGTGGTGGTCAGTGCCCTCTGGTTGCCTTCCCGTGGAGCTTGTATGAGATGATGAGCTGCCTGTCTGGGCATCTATATCACTCTCCTCACTGCTGTCATCAGTACTCAGGTCGCTGTCATCAAGGTCTACACCCAGCCTACAAGTATACAAAATTGTTCTTTGTTTACAAAGATTTGTAGAATTGGCAAATAAAGACATAAATTGCACAATAATCAAGCAAGTTGCAGGATTTTGAAACACTGGTACCTTAAATGATTTTGTTCAAGGTCAAGGTTATTGCTGCAAGATTGAGAATAAAAAGGCACATGAACCCTTTAAGGTCATTCTGTATACCAAGTTATTCCACAGTTACTCTGCTAAACATAGATAGTCACCATGTTTCACTATATTATGGTTGTAGTGAAATAATTTCTGGAGTTTATTTATTTTGTGGAGATTTGTGGAGGACTTTTTATTGAAATGTTTGGAAAGCACATGGGAATTTATCATGCTTAAATATATTAATTAAGTTTCCAGTTCATGACCAGATACAGAACTATTTTACAGTTTAATACAGATAGTATCTGTAGTCTCACCATTCTGCACTTCTCTTGCTTCCTGCAGCAGCTGCTGGTGCTGATGTGGCCTTCCTCTTCCTGCTGACTGTGCTGCCACCTGTTGACGTACCCTCACCACTGCCCCCGGCCAAACCTGAATCAACACCAACAAACGTAATTCTTAAATCTTGTTGTAAATTGATAAGTTTCATGACTGCTGTAATTTTAAGATAATTTAGGATATTGATTTTAGGACTATTGTGCACTTTCACACTAATCATCAGTCTTCTTGATAACCGCCGGTCCAGACCGATATTTTTTGCCACGGTCCGGCATATTTTCTGTCGTAGTCGGACCTCATGTCCGACATGTATTTTTGTGAAAATTCTAACTTTTCTCAAAATTTATCCCTCGAGATGTTCGGCAGTCATTTTAAAAGTAAAACGTAAATACGAAGTGTCAGGGATCCATCATTGCGCAATACATTAATATTTTCAATGCGAATGAATAGCGTCCGATCATTTTCGCGCCAAAAATACGAGCCTGTCCCCGTCACTTCCGGTTTTCAAAATGACGACCTCGTGTCTTATATGCGTATTTAAGCATTGTTAAACTCGCATTTCCTCTGACTTGTGCATACTTTAAACTGATAAAATGAAGGCGGACTATTGCCAACACGTGTCAGAATATTTCTATGTGCAAAATAAAAGAAAGATTTTAATTATATCGCTGTTTTGGAAGCTTGTACCTGGCTTGTTTACTTTTCACGATGATATTCTTTCTTTTTTTTACGGTCCGGTAAAAATGCTCCGTTGAAGGTCTGGTGACTATCGGGAAGACTGAATCATATTTAAAAAGGTTACCCTGATTCTGCAAACTTCCTTTCAATAGAATCACTGCTTTTCACTTTTTTAAAATTTATTTTACATGTGCATTTATCTTATTTGACCAAAGAATCTAAGATATCATACTTGAGTGTATGGCATCATCCAGGTTGTCAAGGACCTTTTTCTTTTGCTCGTGATACTCTGGATCATCAAAATTATGTTTTGGCACAGCACGTCTCCTCTCTATGCGTTCTTTCCTCTTCTCCTCCTTCTCTCGTTCCCGGTCTGCCTGCTTACCCACCCAGTCGCGCAGCCTGAAGTGATAAAGTATCTAATCATATAAACATAGACCAATGGCCTTAGACCTACCGTATTTACTCGTGTATAAGACAAGGTTTTTGTCCACAAATCCTTAGTTAATGTTAGGGGGATCGTCTTATACACGAGAGCAACCTGTGGACGAGGATTTACGCCCAAAAATTACGGCACTACGAGTTTTCATTACGAACATTATTATTTTCGAAATAACAAATATCGGACATAGCAGATCGATTTAACAGTCTCATACACGAGTATATACGGTAAAATGTAAATACGATGTTCATATTTTCGAAATAACGAATATCAGGCGTAGCAGATTGATTTTAATTGCGTTTTAAATGATAAATAAAGGTATTTACCCAATATTATTCGAGAACAGAACAAAACCATCAATCCATTTAAAACGCAATTAAGGTCTATAATCCACAATGAAAAACTGGGACAGATTTATGTTTTTTTGGCCTAAATGTGTTCAAAGTAATGATATTTGTTAATTTAGCACAGAAAAGGTAAACTTAACCAGCTAGTCTTTAATTTTTATTATTTAAATTGAACCCGTTTTAACGGTTCAACTCAGTTTTTGCACCTGGCGACTTATATCAAGTATTTATATTTTCTTTATTTAATGCCATCCAAAGAATAATCAAGCTTTTATAGGACATTTTAGATATAATCATGGCATAAAATATGAATTATCACTAAAAGAGTTGGGTATTTAAAAATCTCATGCAAACGAGTTTGTCCGCCACGTGTGCCCCAGAGCCGAAGGCAGTTACGTAAATATACGAGACCACCCGAAGTTCTCTCCAGATGCTTCAAACTGATTGTGGATTATAGACCTTAAAATCGATCCACGTGTGAAAGCATCAGCGTTCACAGTTTTGAATTTCGTCATTTTTTCCATTACTTTGAGTCGTGTCTTCCCCTTTTTGACAGAAATGCTTTCACACGTGGATTGATTTTAATTGCGTTTTAAATGATAAATAAAGATATTTACCAATATTATCACAATGATTTATAGCCGATCGAGTGCTATAAACGATAATAATTAAAAGCGATATAATGAATATCATTGGCTTTATAATACACAAAGAAATATTCAACCACGTGTAGACAGTAGTCCGCCTGTCCGATATCTGCTTTCACGCTAGTATTGCGTAATGCATGTTAAATGAATGGATGGTTTTGTTCTGTTCTCGATCTGCAAGGCGTATTTTGTATTAATATTGGGTAAATACCTTTCTTTATCATTTAAAACGCAATTAAAATCGATCCACCACGTCCAATATCCGTTATTTCGAAAATATGAACATCGTATTTACGTTTTACCATAAAAACTCGTGTATAAGACCATTAAGGGCTTATAGATGAACAAAAATTTTTTATATAAGAATATTAACGTTTCACTGTTAAATTGACCGCCAAACTTGAATGCTAGGAGTGCCAATGTCTCGAGAGAAAAACGACTCGTCTTATATTCGGAAATAGGTCTTTTCAAGCAAAATGACCTCAATTTTGGGGGATCGTCTTATACACGAGTCGTCTTATACACGAGTAAATACGGTATGGTGATAACTGCCATTTGTAATGCAAATTGCTTCATAAATGACCACTGAAGTCCTTTCCAGACCAGACCAGACCAGACCAGATAATTTTGGCCAATCAAATTGACAACTAAAAGAGCTGTTAAATTTGTTCATAAAAAGTGGAAAAAATTAATCTCAACCTCATGGAGAATAGATAGAATTTATCCACTGAAAATACAAGACTTTACCTATTAATGGGTAAGAACACAGACCACTAATTTCAGAGAAGATCAAAGTTGACAAACAAACAGAATGACAAAATAATTCTCCCCCTAACAGCAAAAATGAAACAGCAATATTAAAAACCAATCTGAAGTGAAGTTAACTTAGCTAAAAACAAATCTCCAATTAGGAGACCTTATAAAAACATTGAGTTAAATGCAACAGGGAATATGAATACTGCCAGCTTTGGAATGTTCTAAATATAGTCTCAATGCATAGTATATTCTTTATATGAACATATTGAAGATTGGCAAATTTACATGAAGTAATAAGATTCTTAGCAAACAAGACATATAGGTCTGTGTCAACCCCATGCTGCATATGATGGGAAAACACCAGTAGCATGAACTCATTGTAACTCCAGATGAGCCTCAAATAGGCAGTCACTATTTGACATCATTAAGCACAATTCTAAGGACAATACCTGTGATGATGTCATTTATAAGCATAATGCCTTTCTTCTTTGAGATCATTTTACCATTCAATGTTTCATTGTTAACAATCCAATTGAACTGATGTCATGCAAGGAGAGTTTCTTATAAAGGGGGACTTTCAATCAGGGTCTTGGGCACCTGGATTTTACAGACACTAATCGGAACTTATCAAATAAAAATGGAAATTACGATGAAAGGAAAACAAAAATCCCAAATGTTTGTGATTTTGATGGTTTATTTTTTTTAATAGTGCACAATTCCCTTAAACCAATCTAGACACTTGTCAGATTATATTTGTCATCGCGGTGTACTCACTGTTTCTCATTGTTGATGTCTCTCATTCTTCTGCCACTCAGATCTCGGCATGCTTCTCTGTTAGTTGTCTTTTCAATCTGGGCACCAATTGCCCTCAGCATAGAACCAAAGCCTAGGAAAATGGAATTACATTCATATTTTGTTAAAATCTTTTTTATTCAATTAACTTCAGTAAACCCACTAAAAGTTATGGGAAAAAATGGATATCTTCCATACATTACAGCTGAGCATCTGTTTTGCTCATATAAGCATGATCTAATGTTTTCACAATGTTATGGCCCCAATGGGTCACACTGGGTACAATTTAAGTCATTTGTTCATAGTTATATGCACAAATGGATTTTTGATCTTATTTACACTGATTTACTAACCTCCTTTACCGCCCTGAAGGCGGGGGACGATATGATATGTTGCCCCATCAATGAGCTCATCATTTGCATTAACCAGACGGCCATTTTTTGTGAAATAAACATCCTCAGCCACCAAATGACTCTGCAATTACAAAGTGGAAAAGCATACTAATATTCAAACTTTTAGAATTTATGTCTGAGAACTACTCATAGTACCCAGCTTTACTAGGCATCTTCAATATAGGCCTAGCGATGACGTGACCAATTGTCGTACTATTTGGGCGCTCATGAATATTAAAGAGCTAGAGATTCGAGTTACGTCATCGTATCGTGCACATGCTGTCCTACTGAAAGGCTGTAATTACGTCAACGCACCGCGCACATGCGGTTGGATACATTAAAGGGGCGGGGCTTATGGAACGGCCTGTTTGTACATATCTGATCGCATAATCGGAGAGGGTGTTACATACTGAGCCTGATGCAAAGGAGAGTATACTCATAGAAAATATTTTTGAAAATATCTTAACACAACAATACATACCAGTATTTCTGGAGAAGTATGGTTGCAATTCTGGCCAAAACATACTGATACCTGCGAGCTAATTTACTGTTCCATTATATGGGTCAATTATTAATGAGTCTAGCAAAGTACTCGGTAACCTGTAGTCCTACGGCTACAAGGGTCCTCTCCAGCTTAGCTGCTGTTATCGGTGGTAACTGGTAGCGACGGAAAAATACACCAAATTTGAACCAAACATATTGTATGAACAAGTTCAACACCAATATCGGGCTCAAACACCAATTTCGAGTTCACGTTATTGAGCCCATTATGCAACACCAAAATTTCTGGGTCAAAATTGGTGTTCAACACCAATATTGGATTGAAACCAGGGCTTTTTGCTCAGATTTCAAGTGTGTGCTTACATCTCAAAAGTCAAATCATTCCCAAATCTGTTTTTAAGAAAAATTTCTAGCAAAAATATTTTACGGACCTAGAACTGCTTGACACAATACCTTGGGCTCAAAAATATTTTGAACCAATTATTTGGTTTATTTGAACCCGATTTAGAACCCAATATTGGTGCAATTGTGAACCTGTTGATACAATACAGCCCAGGTCGGCACGAGGGTAACAAGGGAAGTCGGCCCCTAGGTGAAGTCGGCCCCTAAGTGAAGTCGGCCCCTAAGTGAAGTCGGCCCCTAAGTGAAGTCGGCCCCTAAGTGAAGTCGGCCCCTAAGTGAAGTCGGCCCCTAAGTGAAGTCGGCCCCTAAGTGAAGTCGGCCCCTAAGTGAAGTCGGCCCCTAAGTGAAGTCGGCCCCTAACTGAAGTCGGCCCCTAAGTGAAGTCGGCCCCTAAGTGAAGTCGGCCCCTAAGTGAAGTCGGCCCCTAAGTGAAGTCGGCCCCCAGATTTAGGTGGCTAGATTACTGTATACAGACAAATTTTCGCGACCTTTTTATTTTTGCGTTAATTCGCGCCAGGACGTCATTCGCGAAATTAAATGGACGCGAAATTGAAGAGGGGCAGAATTGAATTGTGCGATATAATTAAATAATAATTTTAATAGACATAGAAGTAAAAGTAAAATGGAAATACGATGTCCGTGACGTAGCGGATCGATTGGCCACATGACTTGTGGCCACTGCAGATTTGCCACAAAATTTACCGGATCGATTTTAATTGCGTTTTAAACGATAAATAAAGGTATTTACCCAATATTTTTGGTCTATTATTTCGAAACGCTTTGTTTTGACTTTGTTCTCACTGATTCCAATTATCAGCGTTCACAGTTTTGCATTTCGTCATTGTTTCCATTGCTTTGAGTCGTGTCTTCCCCTTTTTGACAGAAATGCTTTCACACATGGATTGATTTTAATTGCGTTTTAAATGATAAATAAAGGTATTTACCCAATATTATCATGATTTACTGCCGATGGAGTGCTATAAACGATAATAATTAAAAGCGATATAATTAATATCTTTGGCTTAAAATACACAAAGAAATATTCTACCACGTGTTATAGTTTTGACGCTAAGATCAAGGACGTCACGAACATCGTGTTACGTTTTCGATGTGCAGAACACGGTAAATTTGATGTGCGGCAACACAAAGAGAAGCCAGGGATCCATCGTTGTGCAATATATTAATTTTTTCAATGCGAGTTGATACACTCCATTTGTTTTCGCACCAAAAATAAGAGCTTGTCCCCGTCACTCCCGCTTTTTAAAATGACGACCTCGTATTGCGTAATGCATGTTAAATGGATGAATGGTTTAGTTCTGTTCTCGACCTGCAAAGCGTAATTTGTGATAATATTATGTACTAGAAATCCAAAATTCGCGAAAATAAAACGGCGCGAACCTGTCGAAAACGGTGATGGTGCGAAAATAACTAGGCACAAATTTTTCTCTGTATACAGTATCAAGTTACTGGAAGAAAATTAACGGCTACCGAGGGTCCCTAGGGTTAGTTAATGCCCTTAGGCCCAAGTTAGGTTCAAATAGCCTTCTCGAAGGAGAATTTGTGAGTTTTGAGCCGTTACAGAGTGACCACGGCTGGCTTTTCTTGGGGGCCGACTTCGCCTGCCCATGGCGGGGCCGACTGCACTTGGGGGCCGACTTCTAGTTGTGGAACCCCGACTTGCGCGAGCAGAGCTCTGGAGGCTACGTCGGGTTGTGCGGTGTCCCCTATCTCTCGTGAAGAGACAGGTCGCGAAACAGTGTCGCGACCTCAGTGTGGAAGGCACACACACCCTACACTTGTTATTAAGGTATTGCAAATATCTTACACATTTAATCTTGCTTTCTTGTAAGTTTTGGATCCAAATTAATTCATTTGCAGAAGTTATTTAGGGTTACACTTCAGAGGCAGTGAATTCCTCCCCCTTATGAGCAGTCTGACGATCCGCCTCACGCTACCAGCGACTCATTACCTGTCCGCCTCATCACCTGTCCGCCTCACTACTCGTGCGCCTCACTGGGCCATAGATTCATAAGTCCACAATCACCTCCCTTTTAAACAACCTCTTGAATATTTACAGCTTTGTCAATCATACATTTATATTCCTTGTAAAATGTAGATGTGTTTTAAAAAAAATTAAGTTCAAATACGTCAATTCTATATTTTGTTCCGCCGAATTCGCCGGCTCAATCGAGGAGAAACGGGATCACCCGGGCTAACTTGTCAGACCCAATCGTGTACAGCCTTTGACAGATCACTCACGATATACGAATGACGATGTTTTACTAACCTCTTCTTGAGAATACAGCTTTATATGACAAGTATTATTTGTGAAATGTAGATGTCTTTCAAAAAAAAGAGAGTCAAATTCGGTCTATTAGTATTACAAGCAATGTGAGGCGGACAGGTAGTGAGGCGGACAGGTCGTGAGGCGGAACGTGTGAGGCGGAACGCCGTGAGTCGGAACGTCCAGCACCCACTTGATATTCTAGTCACCTAAATGTGGGGGCCGACTTCTTCTAGGGGCTGACTTCTCTCAGGGGCCGACTTCACTTGTTACCGTATTCGGCACTAGCCTTGAAAGACGAGTTGTGCAGAGCACAAGGAGGTCTTGAACACTTCTGTGTATTGTGTCAATCGACAGGATTAATAATGCATATATCTTTGGTATCTCTCTGTTTTACCAACAGTATGAGTATTTCCTGAGTACCACATGGTAAAATATCAAACTTCACCTACTTTTTAAAATAGGATGCTAATTCTTCCCTTGAAAATGATAAATTTTCTTATGCACACAATATCAACCCCATCTAAGGAAATCCAAGAAGCCATTTTGTTATGTCACCTGACATGGGAAACCCCTGAACATGTCATGGGGTAATACTGGGTGTTCCCCAAAATCTAAATCAATCAACCAATCGGTATTGGTTTCAAATCAACTGATGTCATACATCACATGACATTGTTCAATATGGCCCCCATGTTTTTGTTGGGAACCTTCACAATTATCATGTTCAGAAAAGGATAATTTCATTCACAGATATCCAGAGCAGTTGCAAAGTAGGTGAAGTCAAAATTTAACTCTTGTTCTGTACAAAATTCCAATTTAAACCTTCTTAAAACACATCAAACTTCTGTGAGCCCAAAGAAAAGTCCAGTCGACCCATACAATGATAAGAAGTGTTTGTGGCCCACCTGGTTGGACACTTGAGGTTAATTCGGCACTCGAGGGAAACCAACTTGACCAATCATCCTGCTCTTCAAGGTAGGACGGGCGTGATATAAAAATGTATTTACCTCAATATTAAGAAGCTGACTAACACGACTACCAGTGGAATAGGCAACACTATGCCACACTCCTCCCGACTTCACCACAAAATTTACAAATTCCATCTTACTTCGCACAATTTACAACGAATAACACTTTGACTGGTCTCATATCAGATATTCTTTCTTACAACCATTTCGCAATACGATCGGGTAAATATATCTGGTATACCCCCTATCTTCAATAAAGTTAACTTCGCTAGCGTATAACTTCCAGGCATATGTATGTGTTTCTTGCTCCTTGTGAGGACGTTTTCTTCCAAAATTATTCAGTTCTATTCATCTCATCATGGAAGGTGCCTCATGGTTGCAGTTGTTTGTTTAATCTACAGTGACCGGCAGCCAAATCCGGACACTTTCATGTTTTTCAATCCTGATTTTCACAAAATCTTTCAAAACTGAGTAAAAACTACTCACATCGATAGTAGACCGTTAACTACATATGAGAATATAATAAAATTGATACATGTTCAATATGTACAGAGTTATCGGGAAATTCACGCATTCAGGAAACCTGCAGATTGTCCGAGTCTCCATTGACTTATACGGAGAAGTTGGCTACGTCACCACTTCTGACGTCATTTGACAGTGACAACATCACTCATGCCGTGAAAACAAATAAACACTTCTAACGTTTTGAAAGGAATAGGAATTACAAGATGACACGTGAGGCACAATATTCAGCTCAATTGCAATATATATATATATATATATATATATATATATATATATATATATATATATATATATATATATATATATATATATATATAGAAAGAGATTGTATCAGATATGGGGTTTTTACCAATCTCAGACCTGTCTTGTGGGGCATTGACGTACTGTGAGGCATATAAAATACCCCACTCTTCATAGTGCAGCTGCTTAGTCACAGTTACATAAGTAACCTGTACAAGGCCTTTTTGAACAAACATGTCTGAGAAGCATATTTATACAACCAGGCCATAACTATATAAATCACTGCCATCTAGTGTCACAGTTAGTAATAAGTGCCCTGGTGGTGGATAATGGCATTAGCGCCATTGATATGAACGTTAGATTTGTGGGGTATGTAAAATAAATTCATTATTAACACCAGATGGCACTCTCCTGTTACACACATTAAGGTATGAGATGGTATCCCATAATGAGGTCTGACAAAGATACTTCCAGTACCTCATATCTGTACCAGCTTCTAAATATATATATATATATATATATATATATATATATATATATATATATATATATATATATATATATATATATAATATATATATAATATATATATAACATATATATATAATATATAACATATATATATAACATATATAACATATATCTATATATAACATATATATATATATATAACATATATATAACATATATACAGTGACCGGCAGCCAAATCCGGACACTTTCATGTTTTTCACTCCCGATTTTAACAAAACCTTTCAAAACTGGATAAAAAACTGCTCACGTCAATAGAAGATCGTCATTCTTAATGGCCTGTGGAGTAAAAACGATACACGTTTAATATTTACAGAGTTATCGGGAAATTCACGCATTCAGGAAACCTGCAGATTGTCCGAGTTTCCATTGACTTATACGGAGAAGTTGGCTACGTCACCTCTTCTGACGTCATTTGACAGTGACACACTCACTCATGCCGTGAAAACAAATAAACACTTTTACCGTTTTGAAAAGCAGTGGGAATACAAGAAAAC